>JASDQU010240840.1:159325-179795 GCA_032191745.1 Picea mariana
TAGATTAGAGTAATTTACTCATTGTTTGAAGGTTTTTACTCATGATTTTAAGATAATTGTTTGCTAATTTTTCCAAGAGACCTTCAACTATCAATGTTTTTTCCATTGTCTTTGGAATATAATTTTGTGAAATTTGCTCACTTACATTGCAGATATGCAACTTTATTTGCAAAACTAGCCAGAGTAATAAATTAATATTTGTGTGATTTTAAAGATTGATTTGAGCAGTTCTAATTTTCTTTCTTGCTGATCATGAATTAGTATTGTAGATTTTGAATTATTTGATTGCAGAGAAACATGTATAATTGCAGGTTCAAAGTAAGTTATACACCAATACTCTAACAAAAAAAATTTGAATTTCTTAGGGACACCCCCCTCAGACTAGCATGCACTATTCTAGAAACGAGAGAGAGAGAATATTAAGTACTTAAGTAATTTTTTAAATGATTATTGGATGACTCTTTTCAGGACAATTCCGAGTGGTTACACCTACAAATACATATTATGTGAACTAGTATTTATTTAGAGATCATTTTCATCACTTCGAGGTAATATGCACATATTTATAGTTTTTCCTTTCAATAGTGATTAATTTGAAATCTACCTATGATGTTGTCTATTTATAAGAAGCATATTTTGTTTAGTTCCTAATTATTTCAATTCCAAATTCTTCCAATATGCACATACAAGTGAAAACAAAGTATCAAGACACACAAGTTATGCCCTATTTGCAATCAGAGTATCAAGACACACAACCAACCAAAAGGAATCAAGATACCAAATTGTAATTCTCGTAGGCATGTAAGTTATGTCCTATTTGCAATCAAAGTATCAAGACACAAACATACAGCAAAGTAAGGAAATCATTTCCAACATCCAACACAACTAGATCATAGAGAAAAATTCCAACTAAATTAATGTGAGCACATACCACTAAACAAGTATTGAGGTAGACATAAACCTGTAAAAAAAATTCAATATAAACTAATATCCAAACAATTCACTTCAATACAAACCTATGCCCTAATGTAGAAATTCAATGCCTACCATAAAAAACATGTATAAAACATAAACCTTTATTTATTTTTGCCACAATTGTTTGAGAAATTTATAAAGAAATGGGTTTTTAATAAGGACATAAGAAATTACTTAACATCCATGGGATTTATCTTCTTGAATTGAGCTTAGAATCCATGAGATTTCTATGCATTCAGGAATTTAACAAATAGAAAATACTGAGACCAAATTGACTAACTTGAGAAGGGGAAGCTATGGATTTCAGCTATGCTACTAAAGAAGCCTTCATCTGCCTCTTCAAAAGCCTCCAAGTTTTGCCTATTGCAATTTTCTTTTCCATTTCTAGTACCAATGGTGAATATGTAGTATAACCCAAGAAACAAATTCAACGATCATCACTTAATAACAACCCTAAACCTGGTTATCATGCCCTTCCCTCCAATTAACTAGTTATGAACAACATAAACTCCATTAACCCTAAACCCAATTATTATGCCCTTCCTGCCAATTACACAGTTATGAACAACATAAAATACATTAAACCTAAACAATGTTATCATGCCCTTCCCACCAATTAACCAGTTATGAAAAGCATAAACTCCATTAATGAGTGGAGAACTCGGTCAGTGAATTGAGTAAATCACTTGTATGGATTAAAATCAATCCCTTACCCTATTGTTTTAGCACCCTCCCACCAATTTACATGAAATAAGCCAGATGAACTCCATTAATGGATGGAGAATTCAACCATGTCATACCGCATATGTAAAACCCTCATGGCTTCCCCATGTCAATCGATAACCCTCCTCTCTTCCCAAGGTTAGTCGTTAACCATCCTCACTTCCCAAGGTTAGTCAATAACCCTCCTCACTTCCCCAGTGTTACTAAAATATTCCTCTGTGGACAAGTGAACTTTCCCTTGGAGTACAGACCCCTCTACCAAGACAGAAAACTACCTTTGGACACTACCATTCCTATAGATTCATTTTATCCATTGAAAAAGAGATAAGGAGGGAAATTATGATGTACCTCATTTTTTATGTGTGTCCAAGCTTCTCCAATCTGCGAGTTCTGAATAGTACCTACAAGGGACAACAAGAAACAAATGATTATATCCTACTCTAATGGAATAAACAAAATCAGTTGATCTATGAAGATTAAAACAAGCATAGACAAGTACATGTAAACACATACTAGAAGGAAATAGGCAATTTATATTAATGATAAATTAAAAAGGAAACTTGCAATCTTCAGATGATGTTGCAGAAGCCTCTCCAAGTCCTCCTCGTCCAACCCTTTCTTGAAAGATACACAATCAAAATAACAATGCTTTGTTGATTTTTCCTCCCTTTGTTCACCATGAGAATGCCTCCATTTATAGGCTTTGAGAGGCTCAACCACCTTGGGTATATTTCGAATTAGTTGAGGATATGGCTCCAATAGTTGTGATATCTCCCTTAGATGCAACCTAGGGATTAGATTCGAGCCAAACCAACTTGATCCATCCATAGTTGTCTTTAGAAGATAATGGGATTTCTTCCAATATTTTCTCAACCAATTATGTTCTCCCTTAGAATGGGAAATAGAGCGCTACAACGCTCCTTTTTAGATGGACAAAGAGCACTAGTGCTCCCTGTATATGAGTAGGGGAGTGATGATCTTCCCAAAAGTTTCCAAGATGAACAATTCCCATAGAAAAACATTTGCTCTGACTGTCAGATGATGGGGATTATTTTTCTAACATGTTTTAGGGGTTGTATAAAGTGTTTTAATGGTGTTGTTCATGATGTGACACTTACAAAATGAGAACAAGAAACCTACGACACTTGTGACAGTTACAACAATGAGAATGTGACATTATCGAAGTGAGGAATTTTGATGTGTAACAGATTCCCCCCCCAAAGTGTGAAGTCAAAAGATGAAAATTGATGGCCGAAACACTTTGTAGATTCTTCGAAGCAAGGGTATGAAGTTGGGGAACCTGTTATAAGATGTAGAAAACCATCAAACAATGTTAATATGTGTTCCATTCCTGAGGAAGGCATACCTATGCTCAGACTATAAGTGACTCAAAGTATGGCCACCAATAAATACACTACAGATCCACGATGATATGGACTAAGGGTATGGCCATGAGAGATACAATGTGGATCCATAACTCTATGACATGAATTGATCATAGCCATGAAAAATACATATTGGAGCTATGAGATGATAAAACATAGCCACATACCAATACAATCTGGATCTATGTGACATCATATATATCAACATGCTCAAATGACTTCCTTCATAGTCGGGATAGAGAATATAGTAGAGTGAATGCTCAACCCAGGGTCTTCGTCCCAATCCCAATGTAGTACTAATTTTACCCATGTGAATAGATGTTTTGATGTCAAACATGGTATAAACCACTCGATTACCGGTCATTGAGGTATACCATTAACAACTGCGAGATAAATCACCATTGATGTCAATGATTTTCAAGGTAATTTTAAAGTGCAGTCGAGTGAATGTGAAAAATGACTTGAAGTTGAACATTCATGGAATCAGTTGGTGAGGGGTCATTGATGAATACCCACTTCCGAATATGAGGAGGCCTTCCATGGAGTCATGTAGGTCCCAAAGTATTGATGTCTTTCTAATTCTATTTCTCGGATAATTTGTTTAAGTCGACAGAAAAATACTTGTCGAAGGTGGACATTGATGTATCCCCCATCAGTCAACACAAAACTTATCTCAGGAAAGTGATAAGATATAGCGGATGAAAACAAACTGACATGGGTATGGAAACTGGTAATTTTGTAGATGGTTTACTTTCGAGACGGAAACTTCCCTTGAACATTTAGACATGATGTGAGGCTTGGCAGCATAAACTTAGAGTGGACCAAAATATAATGCAGTGAGTGTTGAGGCATTCTTTGGATGGGTCAAAGGAGTGGAAAGACTCATAGTATTGGTTCAAAGTGGAGGTTTTAGCGGATTATCCAAGTGTTTAGTATGGAGGTTAAAACAAGTTTCGTGTTCAGGGGCGACTGTAAGAGCTGCTTTAAAAAAGTTTTCAAGAAACTCGACCCACTTCCTTAAATTTTTCCCCCCATTCATATAGATGAGTACCTATTTTTAATTTAACGAGCTTGAGGAGGATAACACATGCTCGATATAACTCACCTTCGGTAAGTTCCTCTTCCTTTATTTAATGAACTGGAAGAAGTAAGGATTCATTCCCATATGGGTCCTTCAATGTGTAGTTTAGTGAGTCCAGAGAAGGAAAACTCGGTGTTTTTTCATGTTTAGAGAGTCTGAAAAGAAATTAAAGGCAACTCCATAGATGAACTTTTCGTAAATTTAGTCTCCCAAGCCTGAAAAAAGTGTAAAACAATGCAGGGGAGAAATCTTCTAATCATTCTTTATTAGAGTGTTCCTTTTTTGTAATTAGTCTCACAAGGCCGAAAAAGAGATAAACTATCACTCGAAAGACACCCTTTCAAACCTTTTAACGAGTGTGAAAGGAAGCAAGATCACACAACAATCTTTTCATGTTTAGAGAGTCTAAAAAGAGATTAAAGAAAAATCCAGGGGGTTCCTTTTTCGTATAACCTTTACGAGTCCGAAAGTGATAAAAGTATATTCGGTAACATTCTCATGTATTTACAAGCACAAGAAAGAACAAAGACTAAGGTCATAATTGGTTTCATTTTTACACAATATTGAAACAAAATTAAACTATGCTTGTGATTTCCCAATGTAATTTCCAAAGGTTTTGAGGGATACCCATAGATGGTCAGTACTCTGCCCCTAGCTTGAAAATCTAGTGTCTTAACTCTAGAATGATAATCAAAGGATGGAGACATGTCCCCCCAAGCTTTGTTTCATTCATCGACGCTTATATTTTCACCGATTTATGTACCATATGAGGAAAAAAGGTTAACTGACAAAGGCAGATGAAAGGAAGGTTCAAATACAGGGCCTAATGAAAGACTCAAATCAACATCTATGAGATCTAGCTAAAGACTCAACTCGATATCTACGATATCTATTGAGAAGACTCGACTTGATAGGAGAGGTGACTTTTTCATTTTTTAATGAGCTTGAGAAATGAAAAGAACTATGCTCAAGACCTTTATTTCATTTTTTAGCGAGCTTGCCACAGAGAAGAAAAAATATCCTCAAAATCTCTCCTTGATCATGGCTTCCAAAAGGACAATGCTCTGGAAGGAATACATGTCAAGGGACAAACATCATCCATGGCTTCCAGGAGATCTTCATTATATGGAATAAAAACACTCCAGAAGGAATACATGTCGACGACCTCGATAAGGGTAGGGATATATGGTTCTAATATCCCTATTGAAGAGATTACCATGTCAACTACCAAATCTAACTCATGAGAAGGGAGAGATTCCCTCTAGTGCGGGGTTGAACGCATGGGGAAGGTCATTACATAATCGACCTTCGACGAGGAAGAAATCACTGGCATGTATGGATCGTTCATGGAAGGTGGATGGTTGACCATTAGATGAGGGTCAATGAATAAAAGTTGGTAGATCATTACTATGTTTTTTTTGTGAGGGAAACAAATCACTCGAAAGAGAGTGGACACAAAATCTCTCATAATGTAGATATATTCTCACCCGAGGAGTAGTTTAAATTCCAAGGGGTCGTGAGCTACCATCACATCGACATAGACCATTTTTCCTCCCAAAGTAACCATAAATTGAGGAAGGGTCCCCAAAGGTTGAATAACTCTTCTGTCAAAGGTCAACATATTATGAGTCACGGGTGCAAGCTACGGGGAATCAAAATCTTGCCAAGCATTCATGGATAAGATACTAAAAGAAGAACCTTAATATATTATAGTGTTGGGAATATTCCTATCACAAACCTGGACAATGATTTGGAAAGGCACGTAAGAAGAATGACAGGTTTCTATCAAATGATTCCAATTGATAGAAATCATTTGATTGCTTGAAGGGGGTGCCATCGGGATGGGAAAAGTACCCCCTTGTTTGGGTGAATTAGTATTAACGAGGTAGACATGAGTGACATCCTCACTCTTTGAATGAGGAGTGGGATAAACCGATGATGGAACCGGATTGACCACTTTGGTTGCACTCTTCAAGGGAGGAGTGGGATCGATCGATGACAAAACTGGATTAACCACTTTGGAACTCTTCAGATGAAAATTGGGGATGATCGATGATGGAACTGGATCAGTCTCTTGGGTTTAATTTTTATATGAAGAGTCAGGTTGATCGATGATAGAAATGGATCAACTAATTGGGTTAGTGGTTCAACCAAGGATGAAACTAAATTGACCACCTGATCAACCAGACTGATCGGGGATGGAACCAGATTGACCATTCCATCAACTAATGATGGTTTGGGAGATATCTTATCATGATAACCAGTTGGAAGTTAAATATTTTCCAAAAGATAAGAATCCTCGTCCATACGAGGGAAAAGGTGAGAGTAATTATCACCTTCACATAACATACAAGGAAAATTGACAGTTCTATTCTTCTTACCAACCTTAATGTCACTAGTTGATGGGGTTTCACTAGTATGTTCAACAGGGGTAAATGACGTGGAATACCACATTTATAATACCTTGGGGAGACCAAGGAAATCCCTCAGAAAGTGGTCACCCTTACAAATCCTGCAAGGGAATTTGGGTTTGGGATTCTTCGTTTTATACTTGTCGACTTTATCAACACTCCCAATACAATTAACAGTAGTTGGTTGTTGGAATCCAACATGACTTGATGCAGTTGGAGGGTTGGTCTCTTTCTAATTCTTCTTCTTCGCCTTCTGTTTCTTATTCTTATTATAGACCTGCCTACTTTCTTTAAAGATTTCACTACGAGAAGAAGGAGAAAGGGAAGGAGACCTGACGGGTGAAGAAGGAGAAAGGTTATGGTTGGTTTGCTTATATCTAAAGAATTATGTGCATTCAAAGCACTGGGAAAAGTTGATATCACCAAAGTGGGGAACAACCAAACCAGTCACCCGATGGTGAGTCTCGGAAGATTCAGTGTGGCAATGCACGGAGGACCAACATTTCCAAAATAAGGAAAGGAGAAAGGTTCCTTGGGAAATGGGTTCCTTTGTTGGTACTCCTAGGAATTGACGTCGTTGACATTGACTCAACCTAAGGTCCACTAAGGAAAAAAAATAGCACACGCTGAAAATCTAAGAAGCAAACAATCAAACAAACCTTCCCACAATGAAACCACTAGTTGGTAAGGAACGTATGGGCAGGATAACAAGTCTAAAATTCTTCAAGAGAACTAAAGACAAGTGGACCAGAATACTACTGAGAACCCTGAATGGATTCAGGATTTACAAAGCTCCAAAACTAAATGAAACCAGTCGTTTCTCAGGAAGAACCCCAATATATGATCTTTCTTCTACGTGGGTTAAGATTTGAAGGGGGAATCTTTTTTTCTCTCCCACACGTGAACCCATGTTTAACCCTTATATGAACAATTGGATTTACTTCTCCCTAGTACAATATTCTATGTTTGTCTAATGGCTTTGGAAATTTATCCTCACAACCTATTCCAAATCCCTACAGTTTAATCTAATGTATGTTTTCTACCAGATAATATAAAAGTCTGTGATCAATTTTATAAGCACTTCATTTTAGGGTTTTTTTTTACTCAAGGGTGTGAAATTGAAACTTATGATGTTTTAGACTCAACTCCAAAAGAATGTAGAATAATGAGATGGAAATATTTTTCTTCAACGAATCCTACATATGGGATAGAGAAGAGGTTCAACTTTCTTCAACAAAAACACCCAATTCCCAAATGAAATTTTCTAAATGCAATCTACTACACTACTGAAAATCAAGAATGCAATTATCTCCTTTATTTGATTTTAAAAGAAAGCAAATGAAAATCATTTAATGCTTCATTAATTTCAATCAAAATGAAAAAGTCGGATGCAGGTACAAAAGACACGAAGAAAAATATTTCAAACAAAGAATGCACTCAAAGGATAACGAGAACTAAAAGAAACAAGTATGATAACTCGTTCAATCAAGAACTCAAAGATGCAAAAGAGAAAGAAGACACACACTCATGAAAATCCTCAAATGATGAGCAACAAGAAACATAAATCAAGGTAGATTGTCATAAGAGTCCTAATCATCTAGAAAAGCGAGATGTTTCAAATGAAGACAAGAAGGCTCAATATCAAGAAACCTTTTCAAACCTTAGTTGATGAACAATCCTAAATAGTCAAGCAATGTAAAATCTTTACAAGACGAATATTAGATAAAATCAAAAGGAAAAAAGAACCAAGGGATCTTGTTAACCCAAGGGGACCACAACTAAGAGAAAATTTGTAGAATCAAAGGATAAACATAAATGAGTGATAAATTCCCAACTCTTAGCAAAACAAAGTCAAGAGTATTAAAATCTCTCTGATAAAAACTCCCTTTAGGATCAGACTAAGAAAAAGTGAGTAGAAAGGGGTAGAAAAACTTATAAAAGGAGATCAACGCTCATGTTTCCAAAGGGAAAAAGTTCTACAGTGCTCTAGTATACACTATACAGGAGTGTTGATCCTATATTAGCACTCTCGTGTACATAGTAGAGGAGCACTTCCCTTCCCAAAAACTAAAAACTCAAAAAACTTTGCCAAAAAGTCTGTGAAATATTCAATGAAGAAGAGAGAAAGGGAACTAGATCAAAAAAAAACAAAAAATGACATCTAAAGGTGGGAAAAAGCTCAAACGATCCAAGGAAATACAAGTCAATGTCCTTCCCCAGCAGTGTCTCCAATTTTTGTTACAAAAATATTCCCCTGCAGACAGGTGAACTTTCCCTTGGATTACAGACCCGTAAGATAAAGACATAAAAACACAAGTGTACACTAACATCCCTTTGAATTTAGTTTAACTAATTAGAAAGATAGAGAGGGAGAAAAGGAGTGATGCACCTAGTTTCAAAGCTTTTCCTCGTTGCTTCCAATTTGAGCTTGATCTCCAAACTCCTTAATGCAGCTTGATACCTGCAATGCAACAGACAACAAAGAGAAAAAAAGAACTTCTACTCTACAAGATTAGATCAAACAAATTCATCTACAAATATTGAAGGAACAATAGATAAGCACATGAAAGAATATGCAAGCTTGAAGGAAATAGGCCAAGTATATTAAAATGAGAACCCAGAGAGAATACTTACAAACATGGATGATGATGGAACACTTGAAATATCCCTGATCCCACTGATCAAGATATTTGCTACTGATCTATTGTTTTGTCTTGCAGATCTGATACATTGGGGGGTTTTTGGATGCATTTCAGTTGTATGTTTGAGACCTTGATGGTTATTGCATGTGCATGTGGGTTATTGCATGTGCATGTGGGTTATTGCATGTGCATGTGGGTTATTGCATGTGCATGTTGGTTATTGCATGTGCATGTTGCATATTTAGGTTTTAACAACATATAAAGGATGCATGTAGAAGTAAAGAATATCAACTGCCCAATATTATGTATTATACAGTTCAAGCATGGAAATACAATAGCCTACTGGAAATATAGAATATTAAAGTCATCTAGATCTCATGGATCATCACTGGAATACAATAAAATAGCATAAAAATACCCGTGATCAGAAGATGATAGCAGATATGATGCATGCACGGATAGATCGACAAAAATATGTGATTCTGGAGAAGTACGGTAACTGCTACCAGCTGGAAAACTTGTCTCGAAGAATAGACCATCAGAATGCACTAGAAACGGCTCCAATAGGAGCACCCTAGCCTCAAGACTGAAATGGATGAGTGCCAGATATCGGATCTGGTCTCTAAGGCATTGGATCTGGACCCCTAGGGGGTTTGCGCACCTCCTGGGACACTGGATGTGCCCCAAAGGATTCCACCAATGGAATCTAATGCTATATGGCTCAAAACTATTGTCTTTCCCAATACAAGACTGGGTCGGAAGGATTTGCCCGGATCTTCTCTGATAATCTGCATGCAACCCCAAATGTCTGTCCAGAAGAGTTGCACCCTAAATGGATGGATGAGGTGATATAAAAGATTCCATCATCAAAATACAAGGATAGATGGCTCTATAGAAGAGCCCTGGATGGATCTCAAATGGGTTAGAAGGAAACTGCAATCTAGACTCGGATTTTGTGCAGCTCTCCAAACCCTCAAACTGACTTGCGCCCTCACTAGCTGAGTTGTGCACTCTGATATGGATTCTTCTGAAAAGTAAGGTGAAATACCTAGATGGTATCTCTGATGGGCTAGGGTGTGTCTCTCAACATCGAAATCGATTAATGGTGGTGATTTCCTCTAGAAATCCACAAAACAGTATGGTCGGCTCTCTTCCTCCTTTGGGAACTCTCAACATCAAATCATAACAATGCATAATGAGGAATTAGGTCAAATTCCTCCCTTTATACCATTCCCAATATAATTCACCATTAACCTCACTTAAGCTAGGTGCTTTTCCTCGTAATGTGAAATATTAATTAATTAAGTCCCCCTTTAGCACCTTTTCATTCTAATTCTTTGTTGACTTTGGCTTAAGTGACTTTTCCTAAGTATTTTGTCTTAATTCATTGTTTAGCCATCAATTCCTCCTTATTTCTCCATCTTGTTCCTTGTTTGTGCCTGACTATAGTCTATGGGAACACATAGACTACTAAGTCACTCCCTACTAGCCTACTTTTGGGAATGGGACATCACAGTCCTTCCTTCCCGAGATTGCTTATCCTCAAGAAACATCAATCATGGGTGTTGTAAGATATGCTCTCCCTCCCATGTGGCATCCTCCACTGGAAGACCCCTCCATCTAACCAAGCACTCCCTGATGATCCTACTCCTCAATCTGCGCTCTCTCTGCTCTAGTACCTCCTCTGGCACTAGCTCCATCTGACCCTCCTCATCCAAGGGTGGAAACTCCTCTGAAATGATAACCTGTTGTCCCACAACCCTTTTAAGGAAAGAGATTTGAAAGACGTTATGAATCTTGCTACCTTCCGGTAGCTCTAGCTCGTATGCCAACTCTCCTATCCTCCTAATGACTATGTATGGCCCATAGAACTTCGGCTTCAAATTCTCTTCTCCGCTCCTCTTCAAGGAGGATTGTTTGTATGGCTGTAATCGCAGAAAAACCAAATCCCCTACCTCAAAACTGCACTCAACTTTGTGTCGTTCTGCATATATCTTCTGTTGGTTCTGAGATGACTGCAAGTTCTCCCTTACTGATTGAAGAATCCTCTAACTCTCCTCCACCCATTCCTTGGCCCCCGAGACCTTGTTGTCTCGAAACACAGTCTCCATAAAGGAGGGTGCATCGTATCCATACATTGCTTTGAATGTTGACATCCTGATAGACATATGGTAAGTTGTGTTGTAGCAATACTCACCCATACGTAACCATCTCACCCAAGTGCACTGCTGCCCCCCCACATAGTTCCTCAAATACCCCTCCACCCATTTGTTGATGATCTTTTTCTATGCATCTATTTGTGGGTGGTAGTTGGTACTCGTGGATAGCTTTGTGCCTATCAATCTGAAAAGATCTTGCCAAAATGTGCTGATGAAGTGCCCATCTCTATCACTGACTATCTGCCTGGGTAACCCATGCAACCATAATACCTCCCTGAAAAACAACTCTGCGACCTGTATGGCCTTATAGTCTGTGGGTATGGAGAAGAAATGTGCAAATTTTGTCAGTCTGTCAACCACCAAAAATATACAGTCCTTGCCCTGCACTCTAGGGAGGCATGTAATGAAATCCATGGAAATGCTCTCCCATTTATGCTTTGGAATGGGTAGAGGCCATAGTAGTCCTATGGGGTGTGTCTGCTCGGACTTGTTCTGCTGACAATTCGTTCACTCTCGTATGTGTTTCAGCACATCATCCTTGAGACCCTTCCATGAGAATCTCTCCCTGATCTTCCTATATGTTTTGAAGTACCCCTGATGCCCTGTTGTAGGCGAATCATGACATACCTTCAGGGTAGATTCTGGAACCAAGTAGATCCGGTCCTTGTAGAAAATGATGTCATCAAGAACTCGTTATCTATCATCAATCACTTGTCCATCCATCACCTCACAAGAAAATTTGTTTTTGGAGTATTCCACCAACAAATGAGCTTTCAATCTGTATAGATGTCCATCATCGAACATCCTGTTGCCCTCCTGGACAAGGCATCTGCCATGATATTCCTTTTTCCCTTGACATACTCAATGTCAAAGTCAAAGGCTTGGATATTTGAGACCCACTTTTGCTGCCTCTCACTGAGGTCTTTCTGATCAAGGAAATACTTGAGACTATTATGATCAATCTTCACTACAAACCTGCTGCCAACCAGATACTTCCTGAATTTGGTTAAGGCATGCATGATTGCTAGAATATCCTTATCATAAATAGGATAAAGTCTCTCTGACTCATTGATATTTCTTCTCTCAAAAACAATGGGGTGTCCCCCTGCATCAAAACTGCTCCAATCCCCACCCCTGATGCGTTTCACTCTAAGACAAACGACTACGAGAAGTCTGGAAGGGATAGAACAGGGAAGGTGCTCATAACCTCCTTCATTTTGTCGAATGTCTATTGTGACTCCTTTGTCCAATGAAAATCACCCTTGTTGGTCAAGTCTATGAGTGGTGTTCCCAATTGTGAAAAACCCTTGACGAACCGCCTATAGTAACTGCATAACCCAAAGAATCCTCTCAGCTCCATGATATTCTTGGGCATTGGCCAATCCAAAATGGCCCTGATTTTTTCCTGATGAACCTATACTCCCTGCCCACTGATGATATTCCCCCAGTACAGTAGTTCTCTCATGCCAAATTCACATTTGGATTCCTTGACATATAAAGACTGTGCCTGCATAATACCCAATACCTCCCCCAAATGTGATAGATGCTCATCCCATGTCTTCTTGTAGATCAATATGTTGTTGAAGAATACCAGGATGTACTTCCTCAACTTTCCTCTAAAGATATGATTCATGCAAGACTGGAAAGTGGTTGGTGTGTTGGTCAATCCAAACGACATGACCAAGAACTCAAAGTGTATGAAATGGCACCAGAATGTTGTCTTCTCAATGTCCTTCTCCCTGATGTTGATCTGATGGTATCCTGAGCGTATATCAATATTAGTGAAGAAGACTGCCCCATGTAACTCATCCATCAGCTCATCTATGCGTGGAATGGGGTAATGATTCTTGATCATTTTCTTGTTGAGCTCTCTATAGTCGATGCACATCCGTAACATGCCATCCTTCTTTAGTACCAGGATGACTGAAGATGCAAAAGGACTCATATTGGGCCTGATGTGCCCCATAGAAAGCAATTCCTTGATTGCTTTCTCAATCTCATCCTTGAATTTATTGGGCTGCATGTAGGGTGTTGTAATCACCGGTGTATCCCCTGTCTCTAACTCAATCATGTGCTCAAAACCCTTGTCGGGTGGTCTCCCTAGTGGAATTGACCCAAATACTGACTCATAATGACCCAGAAGCTCTCTGATCTATGGGTGGTAATGCTCCCTACCCTCGGAATCCTTCTGCATGGTGATCAAACACTCTGCTACGTAAGCCACATATCTGTGACGAAATATCTACTCCATCCTCTTTGTCAATACTTCTTTAGGTGCTCCTATAAACATACCCCTCAACACAAATCGCGATTCACTGGAATATTTGAAGCTCATGGTCAATGTCTGATAGTTGAACCCAATCTCCCACAATGAATACAACCATTGTACCCCTAGCATGGCATCAGTATCTGACAGCTCAACTACATAGAACGTGTCTGCCAGGGTGTAGTTGACCATATTCAGGCATTTCATCGTGTATCCACTTGCCACTGCTACATGGAATCCCTAAAACTCCTCCATGCGTAACCCCCTCCTGGCTACTAAGGATGCATATATGAAGTTGTGGGTGGCCCCACCATCAACTAAGTTGTCATGTGTTTCCCCTGTATAAGGCCCTTGAGCCTAAGAGTGTTATACCTGGGTACTCTTGAAAGGGTGGCTATGGTTCCCCATTTCACCTCTCTACGAGGTTTTGCCTCCTCCTTGGGATGTTCCCTGGCTGGTATCTGAGGTTTCTTTAGCTATTTCTCTGGCTCATGAATGGTCTCAGTCTCTGAATCACTATCTGTCGGTGCCTCAACATCCTCATCCTCCTCCTCACTGCCTGATTCCACTTCAATGTAGTGGATCTGTCCCTTTCCCATGCATCTATGCCATGGGACCCAAGGGTCTCTGCAAGAGAAGCAAAGCTTCTTCCTCATCAACTCTCATCGCGTATCATCATCCAACTTGGGCTTGCTCTGCCATTCCCTTTGAGGATTCTTCTTATCCTTATCTCTCTATGGTACAAAGGGTTTGGTGAAGGGTTTAGTTTTTGGCACTGAATCTGCCAAATATCTAGTGTGTCGGATGGCATCCTGCAAGGTATGAGGCTAGTAGGCCTTTACCCATCCTCTCAAGGGTTATGTGATCCCTTCTGTGAATACCATGACCAATCAGGGCTCGGATATGTCTGTCACTGCCACTGCTACCCTCTGAAACTCTAAGATGAATGCCTATGTTGTGCCAGTTTGTCTCAACTAGTCTAGATCTCTGAAATGGATCTCTAGATCCCTCCTGTCAAATCTTTTCATGAGTCTTTATGTGAACTCTCTATAGGAGGTGATGCAACTGTGACCAAATGTCACCAATGCATGATACGACCACTTGTGTGCCTCACCCTCCAAGTGTAGGCTGGTGAAACTCTGGCTCAGTCATTTGGTTGATCTTGTAGTAGGTGTCTAGTTTCTGTACCCAAGCTCAGGTGGTGCATTTGGATGATTCGTCAAAAGAAGGTATGGTGAGTTTACCAACTTTTCAAATGAAATCAATGTTATGCCCCTACTACTGCTGCTGTGGTCCTCCCCTCTATGGCTCTATGGGGCGGTTCCTGAGTCTGAGTCCATAATACTTGACTAAGTTCATATCCTGATGGAAGTCATGGTCCAGTTCTGCATACTCTCTTCGATACTCTGCAATGTCCTCTACATGAGTGAGTAGTCTTTGTGCTATCAGTGTCTGTGCTTCTACTGGGGGTGCCCTCTGGAAACTGGGAAACAACGGATGTGGAATCCTACTCACAGAGGTGTATGTGTGAGTGGGTGATTGGGGTCTACTTCTTGCCCCTGAGTTCCCATGTGCTACATGTGGGGCTTATGTGCCCGGAATGTCTACCATAGCCATTAATCTATCCTCTACCTAAGACAAAGACTGAGACATGGTCCATTGACTAGCTAGCATATCACTGATAACCTGCATGAAGGTCGCATCTAGATCCACGGGGGCCTTACCACTTCCCTCTGGTCACTCATATCAATCACCTAGCCTCCTCTCTACTTCATTCTCGACCTCGTGCTCTACTCTTCTCTATGCTTCTCTGTGTGCCTCTTCCTCTTCCTCTGAGCTGGGAGGGAAGGGAGGATAGTTAGGCCTATCCCTTCTTTCCCTGCGCCTATTATAAGTGACATATTCATCACCTATGTGCTCACGACCATCTGGTTCTTCTGATGTATTCATTGTCTTTATTCATAGGCTAGCAAGACTAAAGCTCTTATACCACGGAAATATCCCTGATCCCGCTGATCAAGATATTTTCTACTAATCTATTGTTTTGTCTTGCAGATCTGATACACTAGGGGGTTTCTAGATGCGTTTCAATTGTATGTTTGAGATCTTGATGGTTATTGCATGTGCATGTTGGTTATTGCATGTGCATGTTGCATATTTATGGTTTTAACAACATATAAAGGACGGATGCAGAAGTAAAGAATATCAACTACCCAATATCATGTATTATACGGTTCAAGCATGGAAATACAATAGCCTACTAGAAATATAGAATATAAACATCAGCTAGATCTCATGGATCATCACTAGAATACAAGCAAATAGCATAAAAATACTCGTGATCAGAAGATGATAGCAGATCTTATGCATGCATGGATATATCGGAAAAAATATGCAATTCTAGAGAAGTACCGTAACCGCTACCAGCTAGAAAACTCGTCCCGAAGAATAGACCGTCAAAATGCACTGGAAATTGCTCCAATAGGAGTGCCCTGGCCTCTAGACTGAAATGGATGAGTGTCGGATCTCGAATCTGGTCTCTAAGGCACCGGATCTAGACCCCTGGGGGGTTTGCACACCTTCTGGGACACTGGATGTGCCCCAAAGGATTCCACTAATGGAATCTGATTCTATATGGCTCAAAATGATCATCTCGCCAAATGCAGAACTGGGTCGGAATAATTTGCCTGAATCTGCTCTGATACTTTGCATGCAACCCCAAATGTCTGTTTGGAAGAGTTGTGTCGTAAATGGTTGGATGAGGAGATATGGAATATTCCACCATCAAAATCTGACGATAGATGGCTCGATAAAAGCACCCTGGCTGGATCTCAAATGGGTTGGAAGGAAACTACAATCTACACTCAGATTTCGTGCAGCTCTCCAAACCCTCAAACTTACTTGCGCCCTCACTGGCTGAGTTGCGCACTCTGATATAGATACTCATGAAAATTACAGTGAAATACCTGGATGGTATCTCTGATGGGCTAGGGTGTGTCTCTCAACACTGAAACCGATCAATGGTGGTGGTTTCCTCCATAAATCCACAAAATAGTATGGCCGACTCTCTTCCTCCTATGGGAACTCTCAACATCAAATCATAACAATGCATAATGAGGAATTAGGTCAAATTCCTCCCTTTATACCTTTCCCAATATAATTCACCATTTACCTCACTTAAGCTAGGCTCTTTTCCTCCTAATGTGAAATATTAATTAATTAAGTCCCCCTTTAGAACCTTTTCATTCTAATTCTTCATTGACTTAGGCTTAAGTGACTTTCCTAAGTATTTTGGCTTAATTCATCGTTTAGCCACCAATTCCTCCTTATTTCTCCATCTTGTTCCATGTTTGTGCCTGAATATAGTCTATAGGAACACATAGACTACTAAGTCACTCTCTGCTGGCCTACTCTTGGGAACGGGACATCACAACACTCCTCCAAGCTCTCCTCATCTAGACCCTTGCATGAATCCCAAGATCATGATTTTTCTCTCTTTTTATGTCTCCCCTTCACCATGGAAATCCCTCATTATATAGGATTTGGAGGATTAACCACCCTGGAGAAGATCACTCACTAGATCCACTAAAACATGATCTCCAATATTTTTAGGGAGAAAATATCTCTTCAAGTATTTTAGGGAGAAAATATCTCTCAAGGATTTTAAGGAGGAAATATCTCTCAAGATCCACCAAATTAGGATTTTGGTTTGACAAAATATCTCAACTATCCATGAGATTCTCAACTTCTCCTTGAGATTAGGAAACTAAATGTGAGGTGGATTCTCACACTAAATTAATTTCCTTTTTATGAATATTAATAAATAATTCAGGTGCACAAAGTATTTTGACCTTCATATAATATATTTCTCCTCCACATTGACTAGGGATCGTGACAAATGTTCTTTCATGGTGTCAAGGTGTATGCAACACTTAGCAAGGTTTATATGCCATTTTTATGACACTTGTGACACTTAGGGAGAGGTACTTAAGTGTGGCATTTTGATGTGTATGAGGTAGGTGAAAATTGATCAAATAGCACGTTAGTCATATTAATCTACATAATACCTTCATCCAATGTTGAATCCTAAAGAATTATATATGTGACTACCCATTAATGTCTTAGTTGACCCCTCAATGGACCCTCCTACGACAAACCCACAACCATAATTAGGTATCATATTAACAAGGGTATTGAGGATGGACCCAAATTATGCATTGAATTAATACTACTCATCCAAACAAGGCCAAAACCTAGAAACATGCAATAACAATCAACCCTAGTAGGTCTCAATCTCTTCCAATTAATAGGACAATATTCCAACAAGTCTCAGGGCCTGCACAACAAAGAAAGGTGAGCCATAGGGCTCATTCTCCTCCTCTATTTATAAATTGTCAAGAATATGATTTAGTTGATGACCTTATTAAATGGGCAAAAATATTACCTTTAATAATTGGATGTTCCTATGCAAACGTACTAAAATTTAAAACCTTCATAGTGATTTTGAAGGCTTGATGGAGTACAAGGAGGAGACACACGACATACTAAGTTCCCATTAAATGTTGCTTCATGGAATATCCAAGTCTTGAGTGACCCTAGAAACACATAGGAATTCCATTGTATCATGACTTTCATTGACATATGATGGATATTATATGTTTGTTGGTACTCAAAATTATTGCATTTTTGTTATGTATGCCTTAATTTTTATTTCATGGGGTGTTAAGTGCTTTTATTTTGATCGTTGAAAATACTAGTAAATGTTACATATCATCACCCTTATATTCCCTCAACTTGCCTCCATTTTTGAGTGGCATGTTGACCTTACCTGAAGTTAAGTATGGACCCTTTTGAATCTTAAAGGACAACTATTATCCCTCACCAACAATTATGCTTCTAATGATGATGTTAAGGGAGAAACTATTTAACAATGAATGGATGATGAGATTCAATATGCCCCATGACTAATATATGGTGATCTTAACATTATCTAATTTCATGGGGATAAATAAAGAGTTCTAATGGTGAGGGTTCCAACTTGTGAAAAGGAATATTGCATAACCCTCAAGGAAGGGTTAAAGCTTTATTACCTTAGTATACTATGACACCGTAACTCTTGAAGTTATGATTTATCTGGTATTTTTTTAAATGTCGGAAAAGGATGATGCAAATATTAGACAGAGCCATGATCTTGGAGTACAATTCATTCTATTTTTATGCTTCTAGTATAAGGGAAATGCATATTAATGGAATGGCCACTTTATTTGACCACTAGTGCATTTCATTCTTTATTTTCTATGGCACTAAACAATTACACTTTCATACTTGACATTTTTTATTTTGAATATTTCACACCTACTAAATCAAGCTATATCACTTATATTAAAACCACTTCAAATATATGGTTTTTATATTGTCACAATGATTGTGATGATAAGCAGGTAAAATAATAAATTAGGAAAATATCAAGGTCAAATAGACAACCATTTCTCAAATGATTTGTGATTTCATCTTCAAAAGTAGGAATATTTTGTAGATGTGTGGGATATGCTTGAGAATATATTCTCTAGAGATAATGAGGCTCAAGGTATTAATATTGAGTGTAACGTCCCCCAGCCTAACCAAGGGACATTATAGTGTAGAATAAACGTAAAAATGAAATTTCAGCTAACCGAATTAATTCATTTACAATTAACTCATTTCTTGTAGCTTTCAGATATGAATTAAAACAGATTTAGCTACTGTCTACAACCATCAAATAGAAGAATCTACAACATGCTAATAATCAACATGAAATGCAGCTAAGAAACTCATTACAACAACATATAAGTCACTTCCAAATACACAGAGCTCATGCACAACAATTAAACACATAATTTAAGACAACAACAAGATAAAACACATCTTTTAACAACAGTTGTGCAACCAGCTACTTCGGAAGAAAGTTCCAACCAACCATAGACTGAATTTTCCAAATTTCAATAACCAATCACCCCTGACTTGAGGCTAGCAATCCATAAAACAGGGCGCTATCTCACATCCCACTAAAAGTTCATAAAACTCTCAACCAAACTGATATTCTCCTACAACTATCCTGATTTTCCACCATCTCTCTTCCTCTTAACCTATCCAACCCAAGGAATGTACCCCTTCATCGATATCAGTACCTCGGGTGTCCCATTCATTTATCTAGGTCTCTCTGGCATAGGCATCTAGGAATCTCTCTGCTGGGAACTCCAAGGAAATTTTTGGTAGGAAAAGTATCAGCAAATCAACATCAAACATTTGTTGTTTTAGTGAAACTCACACAGGAGTTCACTCTTCAGGCCCGACAACCTATCTCTTCAATTTCCATCTCTAATTCACTCCAATTATGCTCCATCATGCTCTAGAATTCTCCCTTCATGGTTGCACCATTTCCAAGCTCTATTTATGGCTCTTTACTTGCTTCCCATGCACAAACTTGACTAACTAAAAATTGCTTTCCCAACCCATACAAATTTACTCTCTTTGTCTTGCCTTTATTGACTCACACTCTTTCCCAAGATGATTATACTCAACCCCCATGTGCCCAATAAATTTGGGATGTGACCACTCGCACCCACCCTCTTACATGTATTAAATGATTGGCTTTGGAAACACTCAATCATAAATTGGAAGGTTCATACACAATTAGAAAATTTAGGAAAATGGGTTAAATTAATATACATGGGTTTTTCCCCTTTGGACCCCTCTTGGCCATTATCCTAGACACTCCGCTCTCTTGTGGATTAATTCAGCTCCCATCTCTTGTGCATGTCCCCTTAGCAGTTGGCATCACATTTTATT
>JASDQU010240840.1:187691-202179 GCA_032191745.1 Picea mariana
ATATATATATATATATATAATATATATATATATATATATATATATATATGCAAATTTACATCACACTAATTAGAAATAAAAACTCTGCAATTTAACAACTCCGACAACAACTCCAACCATAATTTCATGTTCCTCTCAACTCATTGACCCAAGGAATTCACCATTCGTTTATCAAGGATAACCCAAGGGATGTACCATTTGTTTATCAGGGATAAACCAAGGGATGTACCATCTGTTTATCATGGCTAACCCAAGGAATGAGCCATTCTTTTATGAGGCTCCCCAACTCAGTTGGCTAGGACTCAGAGATGTGGTTTCAGAATTTTTAGCTCCTCAAAATGGAGTCTTGCATTATTTTTTCTTCAAAACTATAAAAATTTGCGGGTATTCTACCTGCATGTTTTCTTCGTTCTTCCATGTAGAATATTTAGAATCGCATCAGGTCCATTCAACCTTTACTATCCCTATGGATTTGTTCCTGAGAACCTTGACTTTTCGGTATAGGAGGTGTATTGGTTCCACCTAGAAATCCCCTTCGCGTTCCACCTGGATCACATTCCAATCAATTATGTGGTTAGGATCAGGAACATATTTCTTTAACAATGATACATGAAATACATTATGCACTCTCATGGATGCAGAAAAAGCTAACATGTATGCACCTGACCCTATCTTTTCTAATATTTCAAAAGGCCCACAATATCTCACTAGCAACTTGGAGCAACTTCCTAATCTTAACGAACTTCTTTTTTCCTTCACTTTCAAAAACACATGTTCTCCCACTTTAAAAAATTTGAAAACTTTGTTCCTTTCTGCATAAATTTCCTTCCTATCCTAGGCATATTTTAAGTTATGTTTTATCTTTGCCATCTGATCTTCCATTTCTTTTAACAATTATGGCCCAACAACTGCTCTGTCTATTGGATTATCCCAACTCACTTGAGTGTTACATTTTCTTCCATACAATGGTTCAAATAGACTCATCTTCAATGAGGGTTGATGCCCATTATTGTATGAAATTTCAACTAAATGAATATAATCTTCCCACTTTGATGGTTGATCCATCACATACATTCTAAGAATGTCCTCAATTATCCTGTTAGTCCTTTATGTTTTCCCATCTAAATCTGGATGATATGATGTACTAAGATTTAAATTTGTTCCAAATCCCTTCAACAAACCTTTCCAAAAACTAGATGTGAACTTTGGATCTCTATCTGAAACTATTGCTTTAGGTACCCCATGTAGCCTAGCAACTTCCTTCATGTAGATATCTGCAATATTTGTTTCCTTGTGTGTAGCCTTTACTGGAATAAAATGTCCATCTTTAGTCAATTTATCCTCCACCACCATGATGGAATCATTTTGCTTCATTGTTCTGGGAAGCTTATTAATAAAATCAATTGTAACTGCTTCCCACTTCCATTATGGAATGGGCAATGGTTGTAGAAAACCAATTGTATGTCTATGTTTTGTCTTTAGTTTTTGGCATTATAGACATCTATCTATATAATTAGCCACTTCTTTGTTCATTCCTAGCCAAAAATATTGTCTTCTTACTGCTGCAATTGCCCTCTGATATCTTGGGTGCCCGACATATGGAACATTGTGCATTTCCTTCAAAACTACATGTTTTAGCTCACTATAATTTGACACATATACTTTTCCTTTGTACATGAGAATCCCATCTTCTTTCATCCCATAAGAATTAAATTTATGCTAAAAATTACCTTGTTGTAATGTCTCTTTTATTTTTAAATAGTGTTGATCTGAATTTGTTGCTACAACAATTTTGTCTTTCATATCTATCATGCACATGCCGATGGCTGCAATATGCACTTTGTGAGCTCTCATGTTGAGTGCATCAACCACTTGATTTTCCTAGCCCTTTATATTCTTAATTTTGAATTCATATTCACTTAGAAATTCCAGCCATCCAGTTTTCCTAGCATTTAGTGGTTGTTGTCCAAACAAATGCTTCAGATCATAGTGGTCTATCCTTATCTCGAATTTCCTACCCATAAGGTAATTCCTCCACATTTTCAATGCATGTACAATCGTTGCTAGCTCCAAGTCATGTGTAGCATAATTATTCTCATGCTCTTTTAATTTTCTGGACTCATAGCATACTGTATGGTCCTTTTGACTGAGAATTCCACTGAGTCCTTGCTTGCATGCATTGGTGCACAAAACAAAATTTTTGTTTGGATATGCAATCTTCAATATTGGTGCACTTGTCAAGATTCTCTTCAACTCTTGAAAACTGTCTTCAAACTTGGAAGTCCATTCAAATTTCACTCCCTTCTTTTGCAAATAAGTGATTGGTCTTGCAATCCTTGTGAATCCTTTTACGAATCTTTGGTAATAACCAATAAGATCCATGAATCATCTGACCTGTGTCACATTATTTGGCGCTAACCATCCTCTAATGGCCTCTATCTTCTCAGGATCAACTTCTATCCCTTCTACTGATATTATATGCCCTAACTAGTGAATCTTCTTTTGATAGAATATTCACTTACTTAGCTTAGCATACAATTTATGCTCTGTTAAAACTTTCAACACCATTCTTAAATGTTTCTCATGTTCCTCTTCTGATTTAGAGTAGATGAGGATATCATATAGAAACAATCACAAACTTGTCCATGTACTCCCTGAACACTCCATTCATCATGAACATAAAAATTGTTCAGGCATTTGATAGTCCAAGTGGCACTAACGTGAATTCATAATTCCCATATCTTGTTTTGAATGTTGTCTTGTCGATGTCTTCTTATTTTATCCTTACTTGATGATAGCCTAATCTCAAGTCAAACTTCGAAAATATTCTTGCACCTTTCAGTTGATCAAACAAATCATTAATTCTTGGCAAATGATACTTATTCTTTATGTTAACCTTATTAAGCTGCCTAAAATCAATATACATCTGTAAGGTTCTATCCTTCTACTTGACAAAAAGAATCGGGGCTCCCCAAGGAGACACACTTGGGCATATATACCCCTTCTTCAAAATTTATTCAAGATGCATTTGCAACTCCTTCAATTCTGGTGTACCCATTTTGTATGGTGTCTTAGACACTGGGGCATCTCCTGACACCAAATCAATAGAGAAATAAATGTCTCTATTTGGTGGGAAACCTGGAATTTCTCTAAAAACATCTTCAAAATCCATCAAAATTGGAGGGTGTTCAATGATTGCCACTTTGTCTTTAGTTGCCTCCTCCATATGGGATGAAAACATCTAACATCCCTTCATGAACCTCTTCTTCAACTGCATAGCTGAAATATCTATAACAACTACAACTCTTGGAATGCCTTGAATCTTGCCTCACTTCCCTTCCTCATCAAGACATGTGATTGTCTTGTTGTAACAATCTAGGACAACATGATGTTTTTCCAACCAATCCATGCCAATTAGAAATTCATATGAACCCAAAGGTATGATATTTACATCTACCTTCATGCTAAGTCCATTCATTTATATCAGGAAATATTTAACCAACTCAGGGATTTTCCTATTAACCCTTGTGGTTAACTGAACTAACCAAGATTTATTATGCTTACTTCTTTGCAAGTGAAATATTTCAACAATGTTAGCATTTATGTAACTATGGCTAGCTCTAGAATCAATCAAAATTTCTATGGGTTGGTTTTCAATCTTACCTTCCACTTTGATCATGGGGAATTGATACTCTGCATTTTTGTTGTCCAAGGATGCATAAATCCTTAGCATGCTTCCTCCCATGTCTTCCACTGTTTCAGCCTCTTGAATGTTGTGGAAATTCCTCATTCTTTATCCTTTGTGAGAGCAGTCCCTATATAAGTGATTTTCCTCACATCCCCAACATTGAAAAGGTTGTTTCCTTGGCCTTTTCCCCAATGAATCTGCATTCTTTTTCTCATTTTGGGATTCATGGCCTTGCTGATTTGCTTGGGAGTTATTTCTGAGAAAAAGGTGGCTTAAAACCTTTCTTCCTTTGATCATTTTTTCCCTTCATCTTGTCACTCCAAGATTTTTGGAAAACTAGCCTTCCTTTTCTTTACTCATAAAGGTGTCTTTCTCTTCTTATGGTTTCCTCTAAGGTCTTGGGATTATCATATTGTATATTGTCACTATAGAAGGAGGGTAACCCACTTAGAAACCTTTGTATTTTGATATTCTCATCCTTGATGAAGTCAACATACTTCAATAATTCAAAGAACCACTTCTCATACTCCTCTATTGTCATGGTTCCCAACTTGAGTTCAAAGAAATATTTCATCTTTCTCTCATAGTAATGCTCTATCAAATATTTCTCTTGGAAATATCCTTTGAACTACCTTCATGATATCATTTTCTTATTTAGATTCTTGGCTTGCTTAAGCTGATCCTACCACATGGTTTCCTTTCCTTTCAAGTGGTAGGTGGAAATTCTAGCTTCTACCCAGGAGGGGTAATCATGCAATTGGAAATATTTCTTCAGTTCCAACATCCAGGCCTCATCCTCTTCACCCTTTCAATGTTCACAATTGAAAGTAGGTGGCTTGGTTTTTTTGAGTTCACCCTGCAAGATGTCTTCTTCAAGCCTTCTTCTTTCCCTTCAAACATGATACACACTTGGGATGCTCCCTGGCCCTTAGCTTGCATAAGTTATTTTAGTGGACAACCTTGGATAACGAAGGCACCTCCTCATGCTTTTTGAATACCTATCATTTCCTTGATCATCCCTTTTGTTATGGGATCTAGATGCTTATACTTGTCTAGCACTAGTTGCTTTCTTGGTGCCAGAACATTTGTTAACTTGCTTATGCAACATGTTCAAGCTCTGAAGTATCTCTTCTTGAGCCTTCATAATCCTTTCATTATCATCTCTATAGCTCTGCACTTTCCTATGCAGGCTTCTCATAGTGACAAGCTCTTTCCTATCTCTTCTTCCATTTGACTATGTCTCACCATTCCCCATGTTGACATGCATACCTATGATCTCTTCCTCACGGTTGGAAGATCCTTGAGAATATTCCATAACACTAGTCCTCATATAAGAGATAAAGTTTCTTTTTGTATCTCTAATTATACAAGAAATGTGCATGTAATAATTATTGTTACAACATGTGTATTATAAAACATTTCATTAATTGGCATACTTGTTTCCTAATCAATTTATGAAGGACACATTTCATCAATTCACACTATTATTCCCTAGATGCATTCCTCTTTGAAATATATTTCCAATGTCTATACTTATTCCCCAATCTGATCTATGAGATGAAAGTTATGGTTTCTTGAAAAAACAATTTTCACCATTTTTTGTGCATTTTCTCTACTGGTGCAATTTTATTGAAATACCAAATTATGTCAACTACAAAATAAAATATGTCAGGAAATGGAGAAAAATTCGTATGAGGCATAGATAATAATAACAACAGGGAATTCATAACAACTCTCATAATTTCAATCTAATGTTCCATTAAAAAAATACAACAATTTGGAATCTAGAACTTTGTCCTTTTTCATTCTTTTTCACTTATGTCAATGATATGGACCCAGATCTTTAAAAAACACTATTTTTCAATTTATTTCAAATTCAATAAGAATTGGACAATGGCCTTCTTTGTCTCTTTTGTAGACCTCCTCTCTGTGGAAAAAACCCATAAATTTCATCCCAATCCAATGTAATTTTCTCTAGTTATGGCCAAAATAAGAAAATGGCTCCATACTAGAACAATTTTGCCTATGTGCAAATTGCGTCATTGATCTCAAGTCATAAGCAATTTGGGTCATTTATATACTCTCTATCGACCATCAGCAATAAACATTCTCCAGTGGTGTGCAAAATACTTACCTAAATTACCAACCCGACTGTCGGCCATCAACCAAACTCCTCGTTGACTGGCTGCACAACTCCAAAATGATCAACCTAGTCATCGACCGTCGATCGTTGGTGACCTTTGTTGGCAAATGGAACTCTCAACCACTTTAGTAGAAGCCCTACCAACGACCCGTCGACAATCGGTGATCCCCGATGGTTTTCGAATACACCTTCCCAAATCGGTCGACTTGACCATCGACCATCGACCACTTCTGTTGGCTGACGTAGCATGACACATCATCCTGAGGTGTCAACATGGGTGACATGGCATGACATGTGGATGATGATATCATCATCCTCTTCCCCCCATCGACCATCGGTCAATTTTCTTGGACAACCCAGACACCTCGCTGACTTTGGCCAACATCGAACCATCAACGACTACTCTTTCTCGATTCGACCATTTTTCCAAAATCGGCCGAACCCCAAGCATTGACCTATCGGCCATCGATGATGTTCGTTGGCGACTGAAAATACTTCATCTGATTCGGTTGACACCAACCATTGGTCATCGATGGTCAGAGATGTCTCCCTGTCGAACCAACTCTTCTCCCACTTCCACTGATGCTCGTCCATCGTCTGTCGGACATCGACATTTTCTCTTGGAAAATTTCCAACACTTCCCCAAACTCGTCTATATGACCATCAACCGTCGAGAGATTCTATTTTCAAACCTCACACTTAGAAAATTTTCAACCAAAACCCCAATGAATATAAACCATCGATCTGATCCATTTCACAACCCCCGATTTAATCTTGGAAGTTGATCCCATCAACCTTTCAAATGGTCGACTCCTTGTGAATTTTTCAATTTATCACAGTGAATCTCAGTCGTCAATCATAAGATCAAACACGATCTTAGCCGTCAATTCTCCAAACTTCCTATAACTCTGCAGGCGAACATTAAAAATCAAATTTTGACCATTCCAGGTCGAATTTTGATCTCCAACTTGACTTCTTTACTCCATTAACCTTGTCAAACTGTGAAAAGTCATTAAAACTCGGATTTCACTCATGAAATTGGGGGCTTTCTCTCTAAAATCTTCATTTTCCCAAAACCTGTCACAAACAAAATATGCAACAAAACATTTCATGAATTTACAACCATCTTGCCCCATACAAGCTCATTGTTTGAACTAGAGCTCTGATACCATAATGTAACATCCCACGGCCTAACTGAGGGACATTACAGTGCAGAATAAACATAAAAATAAAATTCTCGCTAACCGAACTAATTCATTTACAATTAACTCATTTCCTATAGCTTTTAGCTACAAATTAAAAGAAATTTAGCTATTGTCTACAATCATAAAATAGAAGCATCTACAACATGCTAATAATCAACATGAAATGCATCTAAACAATTCATTACAAAAACATATAATTCACTTCCAAATGCACAAAGTTCATGCACAACAGTTAAACACATAATTTAAGACAACAACAAGATAAAACACTTATATTTTCACAACAGCTATGCAACTAGTTGCTTGGAACGGACAGTCCACCCAACCATAGACTGACTGTTCCAAATCTCAATAGTGAGTCACCCCCGAGCTGAGGCAAGAAATCCACAAAAGAGGGTGGTCTCTCACAACCCACTCACAGCTCATAAAACTCTCAACCCAACTTATATTCTCCACTAGCTATCCTAATTTTCCACCAGCTCTCTTCCTATTGACCTGTCCAACCCAAGGAATGTACCCCTTCACTAATCTCAGTCCCTTGGGCATCTCATTCATTTATCAAGGTGTCTCTAGCACATGCAGCAAGGAATCTCTCAACTGGGGACTCCAAGGAAATTGCTGCTAGGAAAACTACCAGCAAACCAACAACAAACACTTGTTGTTTTAGTGAAACTCACATTGGAGTTCACTCTTGAGGATTGACAACCCAGCTCTTCCATTTCCATCTCCAATTCACTGCAATTATTCTCTAGCATGCTCTAGAATTCTCCCTCCATGATTGAACCAACTCCAAGCTCTATTTTTTTCTCACTTACTTCCCATGCACAAACTTGACTAACTAAAAATTGTTGTCCCAACCCATACAAATTTCCTCTCTTTGGATTTCTTTTCTTGAATTACACTCTTCCCCAAGTTGAATGTACTCAAGCCCCATGTACCCAATAAATTTTGGATGTGACCAGTCACACCCACCCTCTTACATGTATTCAATGGTTGGCTTTGGGAACACTCAATAAAAAATTGGAAGGTTCATATACAATTAGCAAATTTAGAAAAATGGGTTAAATTAATATACATGGGTTTTCCCCCCTTGGACCCCTCTTGGAAATTATTCTAGACACTCCCCTCTCTTGTGGATTAATTTAGCCCCCATCTCTTATCCATGTCCCCTTAGCAGCTGGCATCACATTTTATTATTAAAACATTGGAATATAATTTTCATATTACATCGCTTTGGTCGTAGCCACAAATTATATCTACATAAGCATTAATTAAATTGGGGATTATAGTGGGGATGTTAGATTGAGAACAAACCGATACAATTGGTTCCATAGAAGTTGGACCAAATTCGAAAGTAATTAGCTCATATCAAGGAGCCACAGTTACAATTGTAGGAATGTGGAAGCAACTTTAAGAAGAAAGATAACTAGATGATTAAGATTATCCTCCAAAATTGTGTGTTCTATATGAAGTTGTCATTTACAATTATTGGAATACAAATAATTTTTCTGGGAGTTATTCTCTTTCTATAGATTTTGATACGTTTTTTAATACATTGATTAAAGAACAAGAAAAATTAATAAATCCATGTAGGATAGTCTCAAATAAAAAATCTCATGTAGAAAGAGGGAAACAAAAACAACATGAAAATTTGAAGAGGAGAAACAATAATTCCCAAAAGGACTTATAGTGTCAAGCATAAACAAATCAATACACAAAGAAGAAGTCGGGAAAGAAACCATATAAATATGTCGAAAAACCATGAAATTTGGAGGATCAATGTGTTAAGCAATTTAAAGACCTTAAGAACCAAGTCATGGAGCTTACTATGTCCACTCAAAATTGAAATCACTCCCAAAATGAGAAGAAAACCATTCATATAAATACTTCTAAATATTTTTTCATTTCATCCTTACAATGGATGGATATAGGATCTTTGTTGTAATCATCATATAATAGAGAGGCTTCATTGTTTAATTCCCTACATATAAGAAAAAAATTGCAGAAGAAATGCAAGAGGAATTTGAGATGTCCATGCCAGAAGAATTGTCATTTTTTTTAGGACTACAAATCACTCAAACTAGAAAAGGCATATTCATCTCTCAAACCAAATACATCAAAGAGATTCTAAATAAGTTTGAGATGGAAGATTGTAAGCATGTCTACACACCCAACGTCACTGGATGTAATATCAGCAAGGAGACCAAATCTAAGGAAATTGATTAATCTTTGTATATGTCAATGATAGGTAGACTACTTTATGTGACAACTTCAAGGTCAGACATAATGCAGGAGGTAGGGCTGGTTGGAAGGTTCCAAGATGCACCCAAGGAAACATGTGAACATACTATCAAATGAATATTTAGATATTTAAAGGGTACTTTGGACTTTGGACTATGGTATCCAAAAGGAGAAGACTTTACTCTAACAACATATACTAATGTAAATTAGGGAGGAAATGTTGGTGATAGAAAGAGAACAAGTGGAGGAGAATTCTTCTTGAGAATTTTTTTAGTATCTTGGTTAAGAAATAAAAAATCTTCAATCTCATTGTCCACAACAGAAGCAGAGTATGTTGCAGCAACATCCTGTTGTACACGAATTCTATGGATGAAACAAATACTGCAAGACATTTGAATAGAATACAAGAAGCCAATTTTGATACTATGTTACAACATCAGTGCTATAATAATTTCAAAGAATCTAGTGATGCACTCAAAGATAAAACATATCCCAATCAAATATAATTTTCTGAGGGAATAAGTAAATGATAATATTATCAAGTTGGAGTATGTTCTTACCAAGGAAAAAATAGCAGACATATTTACAAGACCCCTACCTTGAGATACATTTGAGTATCTCAGACAGAAGATGGGAGTGATTCCCATTTCTCAATGAAAGCTTCAACTTAAGCTATTGGGAGCTTAGCAAAACAAAAATATCAGGGGAAGAGTGCATATGGTTCCACTTTCCAAATAAGAATGAAGAGTACTACGTCAGGGGGAGCTACAGAAAAATTTCTAGCTACAATTAAGAAATTACCAAATACAGAAACCATTTGTTGTTGATGTCAAAGGGGGAGAAAAATGAGATAGGGGGATACTTGTAGACACAGGATACTTGCACAGACTAGTTTAATAATGTGTGTTGCCATCAATTACAAATGGGGAGATTTTTGGAAATTGTGTTGTCATTAATGTCAAATGAAGTAATCCTTGGATGTCATTGATGTCACAAGAAGGGGGAGATTGACCATTGTCATTGATGAAGGCAGGAATACTATGATGTTAGGTCCAAGGATCATGAAAGGATCATGATCGTTGATCACAAGAGATCAACGGTTAAGATTGAATCATGCATTTTTTTTCAGATTTCAAACCGTGAAAAAAACCTCAATGAAGAAAATGAAGGATCGTTGAATACATTAAAGATAGATCAACGCCAAGTAACATTCGATAGACAATGAAGAGAGAAATTAGAGTGAAATGAAGGAAGAAAAGAGTTGAATTATGTTCATTTATAGGTCGAAGAATGAGGATCAAACCTTGTAGGAAAGGACAAACCATGGCCACTGGATCAAGATAAATAATCAATTGTGATCATCGATTATATGCCCATACCTTCCACTCATGTGCTAAGAATGAACGTACGAGATTAGATCTCAGACAAAGATTTATCCAGATCAATAGTGAAGGTGTGCCCTCATTTAGAGTTTGAAATAATGGTAAAATACTTTCAAAGTCATATCTATCAAAGGAGGAATTTTGACAGAGTAATTTGCACTCCCATATAAAGGTATCAGAGAATATTCTGCTCCATTCGAAAGGAATTCCCAAAGTATTCATTTGTATGTTAATAATGGAAATGAGATATTAGATCTTGGATAGAGGTCTATCCAGATCAATGGCCATCATAAATCTTCATTCGAAGCTTAAAAAAATGGTAAAATAATTTCAGAGTTAGGTATTTGGAGTCAAAAGGATACTCCGATGAAGAGAAGTCCAACCAATGGATATGATCTATTCGGAGAGAAAACAATCGAAGAATATTGGAAGGAAATGTAAGTAGCAAGGAAAATGTAATGTGTCAAATGCCAAGTCAACATAGGAATAGAGTAGAGCAAGAGGAAGGGATGACGTCACAACCTTGGTGGCAACACATGTGGAAGGAATCCACGTGGAGGACATGTCAATGCCATTTCAGAACCACATTAGATACACCTGTCAAACTTCATACAGTGCCAAGTAAATACCAATATAGTGCCATGAAAGAAGACAAGTGTAAAGTATCGAAGAATATTCCTTTTTGATACCTTCGAAGCTTATCAATCGATGATCAAAATATTTTGGAAGTTTCACAGCTATGATAAGAGGGGTATCGAATAATCTTCCTTTTTCCATACCGTCAATCGACATTCAAAATATTGGGGAAGTTGTACAGATCCAATGAGAAGGGTATCGAAGAATATTCCCTTCCTCTGGAAAATTTTATCTCGAGAAAAATAAGAAATTTGGACTGATGGTCGACATGAAAAAAATATGCGATGACAATCGTAGATATATGTGGGTCCCAACTAGTCATCTAACGAAAGGATTGAGGAACGAAAGTTAACCATCATGCTTGTTGGGGGAGAAACATATTTGGAGTCGTTGATTTTAGACTATGAGGACCATTGGATCCATCGCAATACTTGTCATTGGAGTAGAGTTGATACTCCGACAATGAAGGACTCCGAGAATCAACGACAATCGTTGATCAATGATCCCATCGTTGAGGTAGTGTTGAGTGTTTCAGACTCCCGTTGGTCGCAATAAAAATGATTGCAGATCGATGGTGGAGATTGAATGGAAATCTATATCTGATGGTGTTTGAGTGATGAGTTCCCAAGGGTCCGATAAGCCTGGTGATTTCAATATGATGAATGTTAGATCCGATGGCTATGCTCTATCCAGGAATGATCAAACGACTACTGTGGGTTGTATTTATACTACATGGATAGAGTGAGATCAACGATTGATATCAACATGAGATCCAAATCGGATGATTGTTGAGCGTCGAAGGGGCATTGCATAGGACTATTAATTCAATGGGAAGTGAGAAGAAAAATGGTCGATATTTGATTCACAGTAAGATCTAATGATTGCTTAGTGATAATATTTGTTCCATGAACAATAATCAAGCTCGTGCATGAAACAAGGAAGGAATTTTGAACCAGTTGGAAGGATTTTCTTTAAAGCCCAGTTTTAATGGAAACCTGGAGCCAACTTGTTGAATACGATTTGGTTGAGAACAAATTCTTGGTGTATGAGCTTGAATATATAATGATGCTCGATGCCTGAATTATGTTTAAAGTGTGTGTGCGATGAGTGTGGTGTGAAGAAGTGAGGCTCATTTGGTATTCCAAGAACTACCTCTCATTTGGTTTTCCTTTGCGACTCATCCAATTCAATATTGCAATTTGCATGTTTTCCTGGTCCATGTGGGCCCTTTGTTTTATCTCAAGATGAACCTTTTCATGGAAACTATGATCATGACAAATCTTGCATTCGAATAATAAAAAATTCTCTCTTTCCATGCATGATGGCAATTCTCAATGGTTTTCCACTAAACCAATCTTGTTTCTCAAGATATTATAGTTACCCAGGTAGAAGAGAGCAGTAGAAGAATCAAAATATACAAGGAATTAGGAGGCTTTCCCTGCTAGGGATTTTCTTCTTTTATGGATATTCAAAAGGAATATCTCCTACTATCACTATGGTTCTTGAAGGGAAATCGATTTCCTAGAGAATTTATCTTCAATATCATTCAAACTATGATATATTTTTTCAAGAGTTCAAAAACGTTTTTTTTTTACAAACATATATCTAGATTGCTTGATTCAGATCACTTGATTGAGATCTACTTTGAAGATACATGTCATCCATTACACCACAAAATGAGTGTAAATCTACACTTTACTGGTGTAGATACCTCATCTCAACCGAACTCACACCTCAAACTCAAATTTTGAATCACTCATGAATCACTACCATGGTGATATTATTTTCCATGACTCTATGATAAACTAGAATGATATTCACAAACTAGATCTATATGTGTTCACAAATCAAGGATATCTGTCACTCACATTTATAGTATGGGTGCAAGGATAATGTGTTGAATATAGTGAATACAAGTCTTGCTTGAATCCCTCAAAATGACATAATAACAGAAATGATATTATGAAAAGCAATTAAATATAATTTATCACAACATAGTCGATGAGCCTTACAACCTTGTGGCTCTTTACCTTGATTCAGAAACGATATTTGCTAGAACTTTCCACATGCAGATCTAAATTGCTCTTGTATTTGTATTTTCCCTTAAACCATAGATATTCCATCATATATCATTACCATGAGTATTTACAATACCTCACCTTCCATGAATCACTACCATGGGTTACCAAGCCCATTAAGACTCAAGGAGGCTTTGATATTCTGTTAAGAAATCTAACAAGCAAGCCAAGAATTGGCAAAAAACGATTTAAGCCATTATCAATACACGTATTCATCTAATGATGTCAATATATAGTACATATAGTTGACCACCTCTATATCTAGATCTCACTAACAACACATAAGTGGATAATGGCAACACCTCATCAATAGATAAAGATGACAACTCATAAGAAGGTGATCTGAGAATTTGTGATTGTTTAGGGACTCACAGTCTAATAAAACCATTGGTGAATATAAGAGGAAGTCATCCATGTTGATACAATTTAAAATGTTATCACATCTAAATTTAAACAAAGAATATAGTGTAAATTTGAAATGAATAATAGAGAATTAGATAAAATCAGGGTACAATAAAGGGGTTATTAAGAAAATCAACATTGTTCTATGAAACCAGTTGTTGGACAAATCCTAAAATGGTGTGGAGTGAAATAATTTGAAATCTTTGTGATAAAAAGAGGGTGGAGGATGAAAACACTTTATTTCCCTGCCAATGCCTGCATTAGATCTAGAATTAAAAATATTTGTAATACTACTAATATCCATAACTTATTAACTAATAAAAACTATGGAGAGTTAGAAAAGCTTCTCTTTAATATTTTCTAAACATGTAAAAACAAACCAATTAATTCATTATCAATGTTGGTTGGATTGATCCTAATTAATTTAAAGTGGAAATATTGTTTATCTTTATTATGAGTAATCATCATCATCATCAATAACAAAAAAAAATTGTAATTTATAAAAGTTTTATATGGATTTATTAGTAGTATAATACTGATGACATGTTCTAAGATATATTTCTTTTAATATATCATTACGTTAATAGAAATTATGTACAAAATAAATAAGATGTACAGTGTTGAAGTAAATTTTATAAATTAAAATAGAAAATAAAATAAAATTTGTAACATATATGTTTTAAAAATATTACATATTTATTTTATATATTTAT
>JASDQU010240840.1:202420-214136 GCA_032191745.1 Picea mariana
ATCTTGTTTTGAATGTTGTCTTGTTGATGTCTTCTTATTTTATCCTTACTTGATGATAGCCTGATCTCAAGTCAAACTTCGAAAATATTCTTGCACCTTTCAGTTGATCAAACAAATCATTAATTATTGGCAAATGATACTTATTCTTTATGTTAACCTTATTAAGCTGCCTAAAATCAATATACATTTGTAAGGTTCTATCCTTCTACATGACAAAAAGAATCGGGGCTCCCCAAGGAGACACACTTGGGCATATATACCCCTCCTTAAAAATTTATTCAATCTGCATTTGCAACTCCTTCAATTCTGGTGTACCCATTTTGTATGGTGTCTTAGACACTGGGGCATCTCCTGACACCAAATCAATAGAGAAATAAATGTCTCTATTTGGTGGAAAACCTAGAATTTCTCTAAAAACATCTTCAAAATCCATCAAAATTGGAGGGTGTTCAATAATTGCCACTTTGTCTTCAGTTGCCTCCTCCATATGGGATGAAAACATCTAACATCCCTTCCTAAACTTCTTCTTCAACTAAATAGCTGAAATATCTATAACAACTACAACTCTTGGAATGCCTTGAATCTTGCCTCACTGCCCTTCCTCGTCAAGACATGCGATTGTCTTGTTGTAACAATCTAGGACAACATGATGTTTTTCCAACCAATCCATGCCAATTAGAAATTCATATGAACCCAAAGGTATGATATTTACATCTACCTTCATGCTAAGTCCATTCATTTATATCATTAAATATTTAACCAACTCAGTGATTTTTCTATTAACCCTTGTGGTTAACTGAACTAACTAAGATTTATTATGCTTACTTCTTTGCAAGTGAAATATTTCAACAATGTTAGCGTTTATGTAACTATGGCTAGCTCTAGAATCAATCAAAATTTCTATGGGTTGGTTGTCAATCTTACCTTCCACTTTGATCATGGGAAATTGATACTCTACATTCTTGTTGTCCAAGGATGCATAAATCCTTGGCATGCTTCCTCCCATGTCTTCCACTGTTTCAGCCTCTTGAATGTTGTGGAAAGTCCTCATTCTTTATCCTTTGTGAGAGCAATCCCTATATAAGTGATTTTTCTCACATCCCCAACATTGAAAAGGTTGTTTCCTTGGCCTTTTCCCCAATGAATCTGCATTCTTTTTCTCATTTTCGGATTCCTGGCCTTGTTGATTTGCTTGGGAGTTATTTATAAAAAAAAAAGGTGGCTTAAAACCTTTCTTCCTTTGATCATTTTTCCCCTTCATCTTGTCACTCCAAGATTTTTTGAAAACTGGCCTTCCTTTGCTTTGCTCATAAAGGTGTCTTTCTCTTCTTATGGTTTCCTCTAAGGTCTTGGGATTATCATATTGTATATTGTCACTATAGAAGGAGGGTAACCCACTTAGAAACCTTTGTATTTTGATATTCTCATCCTTGATGAAGTCAACATACTTCAATAATTCAAAGAACCACTTCTCATACTCCTCTATTGTCATGGTTCCCAACTTGAGTTCAAAGAAATATTTCATCTTTCTCTCATAGTAATGCTCTATCAAATATTTCTCTTGGAAATATCCTTTGAACTACCTCCATGATATCATTTTATTATCGATATTCTTGGCTTGCTTAAGTTGATCCTACCACATGGTTTCCTTTCCTTTCAAGTGGTAGGTGGAAATTCTAGCTTCTACCCAGGAGGGGTAATCATGCAGTTGGAAATATTTCTTCAATTCCAACATCCAGGCCTCAGCCTCTTCACCCTTTCAGTGTTCACAATTGAAAGTAGGTGGCTTGGTTTTTCTGAGTTCACCCTATAAGATGTCTTCCTCAAACCTTCTTCTTTCCCTTCAAACATGAGACACACTTGGGATGCTCCCTGGCCCTAATCTTGCATAAGTTATTTTAGTGGACAACCTTGGATAATGAAGGTGCCTCCTCATGCTTTTTGACTACCTATCATTTCCTTGATCATCCCTTTTGTTATGGGATCTAGATGTTTATACTTGTCTAGCACTAGTTGCTTTCTTGGTGCCAGAATATTTGTTAACTTGCTTATGCAACATGTTCAGGCTCTAAAGTATCTCTTCTTGAGCCTTCATAATCCTTTCATTATCATCTCTATAGCTCTACACTTCCCTATGTAGGCTTCTCATAGTGACAAGCTCTTTCCTATCTCTTCTTCCATTTGACTATGTCTCACCACTCCCCATGTTGACATGCATACCTATGATCTCTTCCTCATGGTTGTAAGATCCTTGAGAATATTCCATAACACTAGTCCTCATATAAGAGATAAAGTTTCTTTTTGTATCTCTAATTATACAAGAAATGTGCATGTAATAATTATTGTTACAACATGTGTATTATAAAACATTTCATTAATTGGCATACATGTTGTTTCCTAATCAATTTATGAAGGACACATTTCATCAATTCACACTATTATTCCCTAGATGCATTCCTCTCTGAAATATATTTCCAATGTCTATACTCATTCCCCAATCCGATCTATGAGATGAAAGTTATGGCTTCTTGAAAAAACAATTTTCACCATTTTTGTGCATTTTCTCTACTGGTGCAATTTTATTGAAATACCAAATTATGTCAACTACAAAAGAAAATATGTCAGGAAATGGAGAAAAAATCATATGAGGCATAGATAATAATAACAACAGGGAATTCATAACAACTTTCATAATTTCAATCTGATGTTCCATTAAAAAAATACAACAATTTGGAATCTGGAACTTTGTCCTTTTTCATTATTTTTCACTTATGTCAATGATATGGACCCAAATCTTTAAAAAACACTATTTTTCAATTTATTTCAAATTCAATAAGAATTGGACAATGGCCTTCTTTGTCTCTTTTGTAGACCTCCTCTCTGTGGAAAAAACCCATAAATTTCATCCCAATCCGATGTAATTTTCTCTAGTTATGGCCAAAATAAGAAAATGGCTCCATACTAGAACAATTTTGCCTATGTGCAAATTGCATCGTCAATATCAAGTCGTAAGCAATACAGGTCATTTATATACTCTCTATCGACCATCGGAAATAAAAATTCTCCAGTGGTGTGCAAAATACTTACCTAAACTACCGACCCGACTGTCGACCATCAACCAGACTCCTCGGTGATCGGCTGCACAACTCCAAAATGATCAACCTAGTCGTCGACCGTCGGTCTTTGGTGACCTTTGTTGGCAAATGGAACTCTCAACCACTTTATTCGAAGCCCTACCATCGACCCGTCGACAATTGGTGATCCCCGATGGTTGTCGAATACACCTTCCCAAATCAATCGACTTGACCATCGACCATCGACCACTTCTGTTGGATGACGTAGCATGACACATCATCCTGAGGTATCAACATGGGTGATGTGGCATGACATGTGGATTATGATGTCATCATCCTCTTCCCCCCATCGACCATCGATCAATTTTCTTGGACAACCCAGACACCTCGCTGACTTTGGCCAACGTCGAACCATCAACGACTACTCTTTCTCGATTCGAACATTTTTCCAAAATTGGTCGAACCCCAACCATTGACCTATCGACCATCAACGATGTTCACTGGCAACTGAAAATACTTCGTCTAATTTAGTTGACACCAACCATTGGTCATCGATGGTCAGAGATGTCTCCCTGTCGAACCAACTCTTCTCCCACTTCCACTAATGCTCGTCCATCGTCTGTCGGACATCGACATTTTCTCTTGGAAAATTTCTAACACTTCCCCAAACTCATCTATATAATCATCGACCATCAACAGATTCTATTGTCAAACCTCACACTTAGAAAATTTTCAACCAAAACCCCAATGAATATAAACCATCGATCTGATCCATTTCACAACCCCCGATTTAATCCTGGAAGTTGATCCCATCAACCTTTCAAATGGTCGAATCCTTGTGAATTTTTCAATTTATCACAGTGAATCTCAGTCGTCAATCACGAGATCAAACACGATCTTAGCTGTCAATTATCCAAACTTCCTATAACTCTGGAGGCGAACATTAAAAATCAAATTTTGACCATTCCAGGTCGAATTTCAATCTCCAACTTGACTTCTCTACTCCATTAACCTTGTCAAACTGTGAAAAGTCATTAAAACTTGGATTTCACTCACGAAATTGGGGGCTTTCTCTCTAAAATCTTCATTTTCCCAAAACCTGTCACAAACAAAATATGCAACAAAACATTTCATGAATTTACAACCATCTTGCCCCATACAAGCTCATTGTTTGAACTAGAGCTCTGATACCATAATGTAACATCCCACGGCCTAACTGAGGGACATTATGTTGTATAATAAACATAAAAATGAAATTCCCACTAACCGAACTAATCCATTTACAATTAACTCATTTCCTATAGCTTTTAGCTACAAATTAAAAGAAATTTAGCTATTGTCTACAATCATAAAATAGAAGCATCTACAACATGCTAATAATCAACATGAAATGCATCTAAACAATTCATTACAAAAACATATAATTCACTTCCAAATGCACAGAGTTCATGCACAACAGTTAAACACATAATTTAAGACAACAACAAGATAAAACACTTATATTTTCACAACAGTTGTGCAACTAGCTGCTTGGAATGGACAATCCATCCAACCATAGACTGACTGTTCCAAATCTCAATAGCGAGTCACCCCCGAGCCGAGGCTAGAAATCCACAAAAGAGGGTGGTCTCTCACAACCCACTCACAACTCATAAAACTCTCAACCCAACTTATATTCTCCACTAGCTATCCTAATTTTCCACCAGCTCTCTTCCTATTCACATGTCCAACCCAAGGAATGTACCCCTTCACTGATCTCAGTCCCTTGGGTATCCCATTCATTTATCAAGGTGTCTCTGGCACATGCAACTAGGAATCTCTCAGCTGGGGACTCCAAGGAAATTGTTGCTAGGAAAACTATCAGCAAACCAACAACAAACACTTGTTGTTTTAGTGAAACTCACATAGGAGTTCACTCTTCAGGATTGACAACCCAGCTCTTCCATTTCCATCTCCAATTCACTGCAATTATTCTCTATTATGCTCTAGAATTCTCCCTCCATGATTAAACCAACTCCAAGCTCTATTTTTTTCTCTCACTTACTTCCCATGCACAAACTTGACTAACTAAAAATTGTTGTCCCAACCCATACAAATTTCCTCTCTTTGGATTTCTTTTCTTGAATTACACTCTTCCCCAAGTTGAATGTACTCAAGCCCCATGTGCCCAATAAATTTTGGATGTGACCAGTCACACCCACCCTCTTACATGTATTCAATGGTTGGCTTTGGGAACACTCAATAAAAAATTGGAAGGTTCATATACAATTAGCAAATTTAGGAAAATGGGTTAAATTAATATACATGGGTTTTCCCCCCTTGGACCCCTCTTGGCAATTATTCTAGACACTCCCCTCTCTTGTGGATTAATTCAGACCCCATCTCTTATCCATGTTCCCTTAGCAGCTGGCATCGCATTTTATTATTAAAACATTGGAATATAATTTTCATATTACATCGCTTTGGTCGTAGCCACACATTATATCTACATAAGCATTAATTAAACTGGGGATTATAGTGGGGATGTTATATTGAGAACAAACCGATACAATTGGTTCCATAGAAGTTGGACCAAATTCGAAAGTAATTAACTCATATCAAGGAGCCACAATTACAATTGTAGGAATGTGGAAGAAACTTTAAGAAGAAAGATAACTAGATGATTAAGAATATCTTCCAAAATTGTGTGTTCTATATGAAGTTGTCATTTACAATTATTGGAATACAAATAATTTTTTTGGGAGTTATTCTCTTTCTATAGATTTTGATACGTTTTTTAATACATTGATTAAAGAACAAGAAAAATTAATAAATCTATGTAGGATAGTCTCAAATAAAAAATCCCATGTAGAAAGAGGGAAACAAAAACAACATGAAAATTTGAAGAGGAGAAACAATAATTCCCAAAAGGACTTATAGTGTCAAGCATAAACAAATCAATACACAAAGAAGAAGTCGGGAAAGAAACCATATAAATATGTCAGAAAACCATGAAATTTGGAGGATCAATGTGTTAAGCAATTTAAAGACCTTAAGAACCAAGTCACGGAGCTTACTATGTCCACTCAAAATTGAAATCACTCCCAAAATGAGAAGAAAACCATTCATATAAATACTTCTAAATATTTTTTCGTTTCATCCTTACAATGAATGGATATAGGATCTTTGTTGTAATCATCATATAATAGAGAGGCTTCATTGTTTAATTCCCTACATATAAGAAAAAATTTGCAGAAGAAATGCAAGAGGAATTTGAGATGTCCATGCCAGGAGAATTGTCATTCTTTTTAGGACTACAAATCACTCAAACTAGAAAAGTCATATTCATCTCTCAAACCAAATACATCAAAGAGATTCTAAATAAGTTTGAGATGGAAGATTGTAAGCCTGTCTGCACACCCAAGGTCACTGGATGTAATATCAGCAAGGAGACCAAATCTAAGGAAATTGATCAATCTTTGTATAGGTCAATGATAGGTAGCCTACTTTATGTGACAACTTCAAGGTCAGACATAATGCAGGAGGTAGGGCTGGTTGGAAGGTTCCAAGATGCACCCAAGGAAACACATGTACATACTGTCAAATGAATATTTAGATATTTAAAGGGTACTTTGGACATTGGACTATGGTATCCAAAAGGAGAAGACTTTACTCTAACAACATATACTGATGCAAATTAGGGAGGAAATGTTGATGATAGAAAGAGAACAAGTGGAGGAGAATTCTTCTTGAGAATTTTTTTAGTATCTTGGTTAAGAAATAAAAAATCTTCAATCTCATTGTCCACAACAGAAGCAGAGTATGTTGCAGCAACATCCTGTTGTACATGAATTCTATGGATGAAACAAATACTGCAAGACATTCGAATAGAATACAAGAAGCCAATTTTGATACTATGTTACAACACCGGTGCTATAAGAATTTCAAAGAATCTAGTGATTCACTCAAAGACAAAACATATCTCAATCAAATATAATTTTCTGAGGGAATAGGTAAATGATAATATTATCAAGTTGGAGTATGTTCCTACCAAGGAAAAAATAACAGACATATTTACAAGACCCCTACCTTGAGATACATTTGAGTATCTCAAATAGAAGATGGGAGTGATTCCCATTTCTCAATGAAAGCTTCAACTTAAGCTATTGGGAGCTTAGCAAAACAAAAATATCAGGGGAAGAGTGCATATGGTTCCACTTTCCAAATAAGAATGAAGAGTACTATGTCAGGGGGAGCTGCAGAAAGATTTCTAGCTACAATTAAGAAATTACCAAATACAGAAACCATTTGTCATTGATGTCAAAGGGGGAGAAAAATGAGACAGGGGGATACTTGCACAGACTTTTAATAATGTGTGTTGCCATCAATTACAAATGGGGAGATTGTTGGAAATTGTGTTGTCATTAATGTCAAATGAAGTAATCCTTGGATGTCATTGATGTCACAAGAAGGGGGAGATTGACCATCGTCATTGATGAAGGCAGGAATACTGTGATGTTAGGTCCAAGGATCATGAAAGGATCATGATCGTTGATCACAAGAGATCGACGGTTAAGATTGAATCATGCATTTTTTTTCAGATTTCAAACCGTGAAAGAAACCTCAATGAAGAAAAAGAAGGATCGTTGAATCCATTAAAGATAGATCGACACCAAGTAACATTCGATAGCCAATGAAGAGAGAAATTAGAGTGAAATGAAGGAAGAAAAGAGTTTAATTATGTTCATTGATAGGTTGAAGAACGAGGATCAAACCTTGTAGGAAAGGACAAACCATGGCCATTGGATCAAGATAAATAATCAATTGTGATCATCGATTATATGCCCATACCTTCCACTCATGTGCTAAGAATGAACGTACGAGATTAGATCTCAGACAAAGATTTATCCAGATCAATAGTGAAGGTGTGCCCTCATTTAGAGTATGAAATAATGGTAAAATACTTTCAAAGTCATATCTATCAAAGGAGGAATTTTGACAGAGTAATTTGTGCTCCCATATAAAGGTATCAAAGAATATTTTGCTCCGTTCGAAAAAAATTCCCAAAGTATTCATTTGTATGTTAATAATGGAAATGAGATATTAGATCTTGGATAGAGGTCTATCCAGATCGATGGCCAGCATAAATCTTCATTCGAAGCTTGAAAAAATGGTAAAATAATTTCAGAGTTAGGTATTTGGAGTCAAAAGGATACTCCGATGAAGAGAAGTCCGACCAACGGATATGATCTATTCGGAGGGAAAACAATCGAAGACTCTTGGAAGGAAATGTAAGTAGCAAGGAAAATGAAATGTGTCAAATGCCAAGTCAACATAGGAATAGAGCAGATAAAGAGGAAGGGATGACGTCGCAGCCTTGGTGGAAACACATGTGGAAGGAATCCACATGGAGGACACGTCAGTGCCATGTCAGAACCACATTAGATACACCTGTCAGAATTCATACACTGCTAAGTAAATACCAATATAGTGCCACGAAAGAAGACAAGTGTAAAGTATCGAAGAATATTCCTTTTTGATACCTTCGGAGCTTATCAATCGGTGATCAAAATATTTTGGAAGTTTCACAGCTATGATAAGAGGGGTATTGAATAATCTTCCTTTTTCCATACCGTCAATCGAAATTCAAAATATTGGGGAAGTTGTACAGATCCAATGAGAAGGGTATTGAAGAATATTCCCTTCCTCTGGAAAATTTTATCTCGAGAAAAATAAGAAATTTGGACTGATGGTCGACATGCAAAAAATATGCGATGACAATCGTAGATATATGTGGGTCCCAACTAGTATCTAACGAAAGGATTGAGGAATGAAAGTAACCATCATGCATGTTGGGGGAGAAATGTATTTGGAGTCATTGATTTCAGACTATGAGGACCATTGGATCCATCGCATTACTTGTCATTGGAGTAGAGTTGATACTCCGACAATGAAGGACTCCGAGAATCAACGATAATCATTGATCAACGATCCCATCGTTGAGGTAGTGTTGAGTGTTTCAGACTCCCGTTGGTCGCAATAAAAATGATTGCAGATCGATGGTGGAGATTGAATGGAAATCTATATCTGATGGTGGTTGAGTGATGAGTTCCCAAGGGTCTGATAAGCCTGGTGATTTTAATATGATGAATGTTAGATCTGATGGCTATGCTCTATCCAGGAATGATCAAACGACTATTGTGGGTTGTATTTATACTACGTGGATAGAGTGAGATCAATGATTGATATCAACATGAGATCCAAATTGGATGATTGTTGAGCGTCGAAGGGGCATTCAATGGGAAGTGAGAAGAAAAATGGTCGATATTTGATTCACAGTAAGATCCAATGATTGATTAGTGATAATAATTGTTCCATGAACAATAATCAAGCCCGTGTGTGAAACAAGGAAGGAATTTCGAACTAGATGGAAGGATTTTCTTTAAAGCCCAGTTTTAATGGAAACCTGGAGCCAACTTGTTGAATACGATTTGGTTGAGAACAAATTCTTGGTGTATGAGCTTGAATATATAATGATGCCCGATGCCCTAATTATGTTGAAAGTGTGTGTGTGATGAGTGTGGTGTGAAGAAGTGAGGCTCATTTGGTATTCCAAGAACTACCTCTCATTTGGTTTTCCTTTGCGACTCATCCAATTCAAGATTGCAATTTGCATGTTTTCCTGGTCCATGTGGGCCCTTTGTTTTATCTCGAGATGAACCTTTTCATGGAAACTATGATCATGACAAATCTTGCATTCGAATAATAAAAAATTCTCTCTTTCCATGCATGATGGCAATTCTCAATGGTTTTCCACTAAACCAGTCTTGTTTCTCAAGATATTATAGTTACCCAGGTAGAAAAGAGCAGTAGAAGAATCAAAATATACAAGGAATTAGGAGGCTTTCCCTGCTAGGAATTTTCTTCTTTTATGGATATTCAAAAGGAATATCTCCTACTATCACTATGGTGCTTGAAGGGAAATCAATTTCCTAGAGAATTTATCTTCAATATCATTCAAACTATGATATATTTTTTCAAGAGTTCAAAAACGTTTTTTTTTACAAACATATATCTAGATTGCTTGATTTAGATCACTTGATTGAGATCTACTTTGAAGATACATGTCATCCATAACACCACAAAATGAGTGTAGATCTACACTTTACTGGTGTAGATACCTCATCTCAACTGAACTCACACCTCAAACTCAAATTCTGAATCACTCATGAATCACCACCATGGTGATATTATTTTCCATGACTCTATGATAAACTAGAATGATATTCACAAACTAGATCTATATGTGTTCACAAAGCAAGGATATATGTCACTCACATTTATAGTATGGGTGCAAGGATAATGTGTTGAATATAGTGAATACAAGTCTTTCTTGAATCCCTCAAAATGACATAATAATAGAAATGATATTATGAAAATCAATTAAATATAATTTATCACAACATAGTCGATGAGCCTTACAACCTTGTGGCTCTTTACCTTGATTGAGAAACGATATTTGCTAGAACTTTCCACATGCAGATCTAAATTGCTCTTGTATTTGTATTTTCCCTTAAACCATAGATATTCTGGCATAGATCATTACCATGAGTATTTACAATACCTCACCTTCCATGAATCACTACCATGGGTTACCAAGCCCATTAAGACTCAAGGAGGCTTTGATATCCTGTTAAGAAATCTAACAAGCAAGCCAAGAATTGGCAAAAAAGGATTTAAGCCATTATCAATACACGTATTCATCTAATGATGTCAATATATGGTACATATAGTTGACCACCTCTATATCTAGATCTCACTAACAACACATAAGTGGATAATGGAAACACCTCATCAATAGATAAGGATGACAACTCATAAGAAGGTGATCTGAGAATTTGTGATTGTTTAGGGACTCACAGTCTAATAAAACCATTGGTGAATATAAGAGGAAGTCATCCATGTTGATACAATTTAAAATGTTATCACATCTAAATTTAAACAAAGAATATAGTGTAAATTTGAAATGAATAATAGAGAATTAGATAAAATCAGGGTACAATAAAGGGGTTATTAAGAAAATCAACATTGTTCTATGAAACCAGTTGTTGGACAAATCCTAAAATGGTGTGGAGTGAAATAATTTGAAATCTTTGTGATAAAAAGAGGGTGGAGGATGAAAACACTTTATTTCCCTGCCAATGCCTGCATTAGATCTAGAATTAAAAATATTTGTAATACTACTAATATCCATAACTTATTAACTAATAAAAACTATGGAGAGTTAGAAAAGCTTCTCTTTAATATTTTCTAAACATGTAAAAACAAACCAATTAATTCATTATCAATGTTGGTTGGATTGATCCTAATTAATTTAAAGTGGAAATATTGTTTATCTTTATTATGAGTAATCATCATCATCATCAATAACAAAAAAAAATTGTAATTTATAAAAGTTTTATATGGATTTATTAGTAGTATAATACTGATGACATGTTCTAAGATATATTTCTTTTAATATATCATTACGTTAATAGAAATTATGTACAAAATAAATAAGATGTACAGTGTTGAAGTAAATTTTATAAATTAAAATAGAAAATAAAATAAAATTTGTAACATATATGTTTTAAAAATATTACATATTTATTTTATATATTTAT
>JASDQU010240841.1:13853-25878 GCA_032191745.1 Picea mariana
TATATATATATTATAACCAACACCCAAAAGGGGAGGCCCGTGGGCTCAACCCCAGGACCTCCCCCTTTATCTACACCTTAACAAATGCTCTGCCAACCACTAGGCCAAATGACCTCTTTGTTTACAATGCCCGAAAATTTATTTAAATTTTGAATCCGCCCAATGTTGGAGGAGGAGGCGCATGACAATATGACCGGGCACATTTTACGAGTAAGTTTTTGGAATAAATTGCAAGTTGCAGGGCACGAAAACTGAGACAGAGTTTCTCTTGGGCCTGGGAGTGCCAGAGTCGGATTGAGACATGGAGACAGTCATTTTTGGGTAATTCGACGCCACAAATTCAATGATGTTGCCTGTTTTCGTATCTAAAAAAAACTTTTGTAGCTTGATTCCAGAATGAGGTATACTTATGTATTTTGCCAAATTCTTTTGCTGAGTTAATAAAAAGGCCTACCCATTTGAGAGGAGGACCCGGAGACGTAGTCCACCAAGTACAAACTTTGTTATCAAGTTTTTTTGTTCAGATTTGATGCTTATGTCTCTTCATTATTGAGCTTTTCCTTCTTTAATGGTGCACTTTAATTTTTGCTCATTTAATACAATTCTTTATAAGTCACTTCGATGAAAAGATCTTGAATCGGTTACCCTCCTATTTCATAGTTACACCAATTGGTAGACGATTTTATGCATATTTCAATATGGAGAGAGGGGTGTGGTTTTCAAGGGAAGGTTAGTTGTTAAGATGTGCATTAGAAGTAGGGTAGCATGTTTAATACATTAAAAACCAACAAGTATTATTTCATTATTTCAAGTCTAGAAGTAGCACGAGGTGGTTGTAAGAGTGGGTCTCATCTATCAACATTGTTTAGATAATCAAATGAATTTCCAAGTATATTTTAGGAAGAAATATCTTGGATAAACTCCAGATGTCAGTGTTTAATAAGTAACATATTATTTATATGAGATTACACCTCAATAAAATGAGCTTTAGTCCATCCCAATTCCCTTTCTTCTAAGGGGATCTTGAGTGGTCTTAACCCTAACTAATGAAAGCATGTGAGATTTATGCATCATCAAATATTCCATTTTTTAAAAAAGAGTGACAAATTGTTATGGAGTAGCATTAAAGTGAAATGTGAACCTCATGTTTTAATTTCATAATTTTAAGAACTCCTTCCTCATGGGTTAGTTCCTTGTCCTATAAATATCTTGTTCTCTATCTCTTGGGAAATTTCTCATGTTATAAAATAAAAATTGAAAGTTATAATTTTACTTATGATGTTCGTTTCGAACATTTTGAACTTACATCATTGTTTTTTCTTACTAGAGTTTACCTATTTACACCAGAAATTTCTCATGTTATAAAATAAAAATTAAAAGTTATAATTTTACTTATGATGTCCGTTTCGAACATTTTGAACTTGCATCATTGTTTTTTCTTACTAGAATTTACCTATCTACACCAAACATAAGGAATGGTCCAAATTTGACGATAAATAATTCATGATTTTTTTAGTTTTTGGACTTCATTGCGAATAATCTAGATAAAGATAAATATATTTATGTGCTTGTAAAGTTTTGTTAATTTTTTTTTTAATACTTATAGGTGACAACCATGATGAAATTGACCAAATATTTAATTGATTCTCTATGAAGTTGAGAAACGAATATGCGCAAATTATTCTAACACTATAATCTATTATTAATTATACTTACCACCTAGAACATGTGATTTTATTGTTGAAGGAAGCCATTGACACGAGGATTCTTGTATTATGAAGTTCACAACATGGATGGTGTATTGAAATGTTGAATGGCCATAGATTTGAACACAATTTTTTAATCAAACAAGATGAGGGTAAAACATTTCTTTGTGATAAAGCATATTGTGACATTGGTAGATGAGATCCATCGTCACGTTTACCATTCTTAAGGTATCTCCCAAGATAATAAATTGTATGTTTCTCCATTTCATTTACTTACTATAAGAAATGTAATTACATCCCAAGAAAATAAAGTCAATTTATTGACTATTGTAGTGTGTTTTGATGAAATGGAAGAATCAATCACTCGAAATTATGATTAATTTAATGAAGTAGATATAAATGGGTGTCATATTTTTGAATGAATACAAATAAATGTTATTCCTCCATAATAATGAGATCTTGGACTCTCCATTCTAGTGCATAAACATCCTTTGTTAAATATTTTTTAATATAATCAAATCTAACAAGTTTATTTAAGAAAAAGAAAGTGAGATATATCTTTGTTTGAGAATGACAAGAGAACATAGTAAACCCCTTGAAATTATGTGGCAAAAAATCTTGCAAGATCTTATACTTGGAACCATGATTTTTGTTCTTACTAGTAAGAATGATATTTTACAAGATTTTATACATGGAATCATGATTTTTGTTCTTATTAGTAATAATGATATAGGCCATCCATTTTGTATTTCAAAAATTGTCAATAATGATATAGGCCATTGTCAACTTAATTTAAAGAAAAAACCATTTTAAATCTATGAATGTCCATTTGTACCACATTTTATTAAAAGATAATTTTACTAAAATTTATAAACAAGAAATAATATTTGAATAAGGAAATAATTAATAAAAGAAATAAAAGATTAAAAACCAACCTCAATATGATAATTTAACATTTGAATGTATTTATATATTAGTATATCACTTTGAATTAGCAAAAATAAGTTGAACTCATAAAACAACTCAAGAAATTACTAAAGAAAATATGTCAATGCAGGGAATGATTTCAAATTAATTAACAAGAATATATAAAATAGTATTGAGAAGGAAAACTCAAGTGTAAAAATTATTATGGTACAAAAATTATATATTTTTAAAGTATTTATAATTAAGTTTGAACATTATCAATTTTATTTTTTTTAGTTAAATAAAAACAGTTACATTAATTATGAAAAATTTGAAAATTATTAAAACTTGAATATTTTTATTTGATATCTCTTTTTCATTTCTCATAGTATTATTTATTCATTTCTCAAAGTACTATTTATTTTTATAGCTTTTAAATTTTCAAAATTTTAAAACTTGAATATTTTTATTTGATATCTCTTTTTCATTTCTCATAATATTATTTATTCATTTTTCAAAATACTATTTATTTTTATAACTTTTAAATTTTACAATTTCATACATTTCAAAATATTATATATTTTAAATAAACGAAATATTCCCATAATAACATATTATATATTTTAAATAATCTAAATATTGTCATAATGACACATTTTCATTTTCTAAGAACCCTACTTATAAATTTTGATTTGAAAATATTATATATTTTAAATAAACTAAATATTGTTATAATGATACATTATATTATATATTTTAAATAAACTAAATATTGTCATAATGACACATTTTCTAAGAACCCACTTATAAATCTTGATTTAAACGTGTAAGTTGTGAATAATTTTTTTTTGATTTAATATATATTTTAAATAAACTAAATATTGTCATAATGACACGTTTTCATTTTCTAAGAACCCTACTTATAAATTTTGATTTAAATCCAATGTTTAGGTTGTGAATGATTTTTTTATTTATTTCTTTTTAGATTTAAAGACTTGTGATTTGTTTCACTGATTTTAAAAAGTAATCTTTTTGCACTTTTGATTAATTTGAGGGTGTTTTCATAAATTTTATGTCTTATAGGTTTTAAAATAATTAATTTGAAAAAAATTCATAAATTTATTCTCTTCAAAGTGTAGAGACTTTAGTTCATTTTTATACTAAGAACAACAAATGTTGTTAGTATTTCTACAATATTGTCACTATTTCTACAACAATGTTAATGACAATAATCTAATTATTATTATTGTAAGTTATGAAGTACAAGTAATATGTCTACCTTAAAGTTTACAACAATGTTAATGACAATAATCTAACTATTATTGTTGTAAGTTATGAAGTACAAGTAATATGTCTACCTTAAAGTTGACTTGATCTATTTTCATTACAGAAGATATTGATTTTGGATTTAAGTGCCTTGTGAAGGGAAAGCTAAGACAAGTTGACTTGATCTATTTTCATTATAGAAAATATTGATTTTGGATTTAAGTGCCTTGTGAAGGGAAAGCTAAGACATTGCAAGTTATAATACTGAAATTTTTAAAGATCGGAGACTCCATTTTTATTCTTTAAATTGATAATTTTTTTTAATTTAGCAATAAGGAAGGATTTTGCTAAGACTTCAATAGAAAGTCTTATAGTTCATAATTTTAATATTTAAGACAAAAATAATCCTTCAAATTATACAACAATTATGATAAGCCTTCTTCTGGCTAAGTTGTATGGATTAATAGTGGAGAAGAATATTATCTCATGGTTTGAAATCCATGATAAGAGAGCTAAGGGGGAAGATGGTTTTCGAAGTGATCATTCAATCTTAGACTATCTAATCACTCCAATATTAAAGTAGAATATTATCAAAATGATAAGGTTATTATCCTTTGTTACTTTGTTGACATTAAAAAATATTTGACACTCCTAGAAATAACCATTAGAAGAGGCTACACAATATTATGGCACCTTTTAGATTGAGGGTTGCAGTGATAAAGCTATACAAAATGTTCATTTACAAGTCTAGAAATAATGAGGGACGATAAGAGGAAATCAATTATAATACATGATTGAAGAAAAGTTACCATTTATTACCTATTATTTTTGGTATATGTATTGACAAGTTAGTGGATTACATGGAGAAAAGGTTGTGTAGGAATAAAGTAGTAGGATTAGTCATCATCATCACCTTCTATATGAATATGATATTGTTCTCTTAGCAAGGAGCCCCTCTAATATTGATAAACAACTTGAAATTCCAAATGATTTTTGCACTAACTATAAAATGTTATTTGTACAAAGAAAACAAAGGTAATGATCATTTCATCGAAGAAAACCACATACAAAAGTTTTGTTTATAATAATAGAAACTTCAAATAGGTCCATTTTTATAACTATCTTGAAATTAATTTTCATCACAAGTTGAATTGGAACTATACCATTAAGAGAAGAAGCAATGGAGGTTCAAAAGTCTAGTTTGGTCTTGATAACAGTTGTAGAGATGCAAAATTTTGGTTTTGGAAAAAAGAAGGTCAATTTCAATAGGTCCTTGTTACCCCATTGATTATGTATGTTTGTGAGGATACTCTAGAGGAGTCAACTCTATTTCTCACCTAGTTGTAATTTCAATTGGTCCATCCAATATTTTAAGATATTACAATTAATGCTCTTACATTTTCATATGGTTTCCTTTCAAATTCCATCTCCTTAATGTTGTGATATATTCCAACCATCTTAACCATTCATATTATGAAATCCATTTCCATTGTTTCCAACCAGCATGAGTGTAACACCCTGTTTCTTCCAGCTTGTAAATATAACTGGACTGTCCAAGAACTATGGCGAACTCATAAATGTGAATATGTGATGGAAATGGACCTTGAGGAAAAAGGTCAATGAATGTGAATAACATTTTGAATTTATTGCAGGACTGCTGAGAGGGGATGTGCAGAAAAAGAGACCACGATGGCGATGGAGGGTACCTAGAAAGGTGACGTTAACTTCCACCGAGAATTAATACCATATTTGGACTCCACTGGCCCGGAGAACCAAAAGCGGCTCGCTGGCCCTGAATTAAATGTCTCACAGGCTGGTAGGTAGATGGTTTAATGAGGGATGGGAGGTAAACCTTCCATCCATAGAGCCGTCAGACCTGATCAGCGCGAGGGTAATCGCGCCACACGCAACCTCGCAAGAGGATAAGGCGTGGGGTAGAAGCGATTACGGGGGAAGACGCGAGGGGAGAACTCTGGCATTATGCAGAGTGAGTGATAGCAGAGAGGAAGGATTGCAACCTTTGCTCCTGGTCACTGGCAAACGGAGACACAGTCTCACAGCATCGTGGTCTCAGCTCGGAGGTGGCTAGTGGTAAATCCGTTGGGAGTCGCTAAGCCTACGGTTGGGTGGAAACGAGCACCCCTCTCAGCAGTTGCATAACCCCTGGTGTTATTTTCTGATAAGTGTTTTTCCTCTGGCATCTTAAAATATATATGTATATATGTTTGTTCTGATGATTATACCCATAAGCTGTGAAACTATGAATGAATTCATTGTAAGAATGTCTGTAGGACGTTTTGATTAGTACTAGTAGTTGTATATTTGTATGGAAGAGACTATATATGGCATATGTCCTCATGAATCATTATTTACATGTGTACTGGTCTATTTTGCACTTCATGTTTGGACCTCGGTTGGACGATACCCTTTTGGCCTCAGAAAGTACCCTGAGTAAGTCTCCCCATAGAGATACTCTCCTTGAATAACCCCTCAAGAACCCAGAAGGTAAATGTGAAGGCGTAAAGCCTTAGTAACTCTGTATGAGGAGAAACGATCCTATTAAAAACCCGAGATGGCAAATTAAGGATGGAATATCGAATCGACGGATGAGACTCCATTGGGAGATCTGTGGTCACTCACGACCATCAGATCGGAAGGAGAGGAAGAAGTGTTAAGGGCCTTAACCTTGATAGGTGGTGATCGACGGATGAGATTTCGTCGGGAAATATGCGGTCCCCCACGACCGTTAGATTAGTAGGAGAAAGTAGGGAATTAAAGGCCTTACCACTTGGTTTTCCTGTGTCTTCGTGGGTAGTGAAGAGTTTAGGACCGTAGATCCCCACGGTCCATGAGAACATCTGGACCGCTGATTTTTCCACATCTATGAAGTAGTGGAAGACTGCACAAGCTGGGACAGATCTGAGCCATTGGATCTTAGCCAGAAAAACCCGACAGCCATTGGATTTGTTAAGAGATGCATGGGGGTTAAGCCCGCGTGAACAGGAGGTTGAAAGTCCCGATGAGAGGCATGGCCATCATGATATCGACATTCGTGAAATTGGGAGTCACGATGACATGAGGTCGGGAATTGTCATAGTGAAAATCCCGGAATCAATATGAGTCGTCCATCATAGGAGGACGCGTGGTGGCAATCAGAGCATTCGGGAAAAGTCCCGAAAGGAAAGTCATCCATCGGAAAATCGGGAATCCCGTGGACAAGAAGTCCATACACTTTGAAATTGCAAAGTCTGGAATCTCGACAAAGTGAAAAATGTCCATTGTAGGGCCAACTGTCATTATATCGGCATATCGAGATTCGGCGGATCGCGAATCCTGAGGACGAGTACATTTCGGCATTGGAAAGTCTGAAAACCCGACAGGAGATAAGGCTGTGGTCTTGTGAGATAGTGGTCACATGGGCCAGGAGTTTAGCCAGGAGGGCTAACATGTAAGGCACCATATCGGTGAATTGGTTCATTGGGAATCGCGGAATCAGGATTTCTATTGACAAGAGTCCGGGATTTCCCATGGAGGAAACCCTGAAGTAGATCTGAGCCATCCGATTGACAGAGGCCACGTGTCGAGAGATTAACCGCATCAGGAAACTGGGGATCGAGGATTCGGGGGTCCCGTGATCGAGAGTCTGGATTCTTGTGATGATAAACCCCGATGAACGGATGAGATTCTTTCGGAGGATCTCAGGGTTTGTAATGACCGTTAGATGTGAAGATGAGACGTCAACTTAAGCCAGGATGTGAATATGCTTTAGGATAAGTGGCGAGCAGATCTGGACGGCTAGAGTCCACCCGTCCAGATCTACGACTGAGGTTCCATTCCGGAGCCCCCTTACTGTTCTGCCTTTAGCGGTAGGGGGGGGTCCGGAATTGGACACGCAACTTTCGAACGGTCGAGATTAAATCATCATGATCAACGACGCTCAAGTAGATTCCAGACCCCCCTTGCCATTCTACCTTTAATGGGGGGGGGGGGGTCTGGAATAGTGTGGCGTGTGAAGTGGGGCCCCCTCCTNAGATGAGACGTCAACTTAAGCCAGGATGTGAATATGCTTTAGGATAAGTGGCGAGCAGATCTGGACGGCTAGAGTCCACCCGTCCAGATCTACGACTGAGGTTCCATTCCGGAGCCCCCTTACTGTTCTGCCTTTAGCGGTAGGGGGGGGTCCGGAATTGGACACGCAACTCTCGAACGGTCGAGATTAACTCATCATGATCAACGACGCTCAAGTGGATTCCAGACCCCCCTTGCCATTCTGTCTTTAATAGGGGGGGTCCGGAATAGTGTGGCGTGTGAAGTGGGGCCCCCCTCCTGTCATGTCGACTACCGTGTCGAGTTTCCCTTTTCGCCACCTGTATTCCACTTAACCACGCGACGGGGCCTGTTCTCACTGGCGGTTCTCTACCCCTATTGAGATTTGTTCCTATTGTCCATTTGCTGACCCTGTAGGGATTCATCCCCATTGGTTGGTCACTAGCCCTGTCGGGGTTCGACAGGTGCAGAGTCAAACGTTTAGACATTACTGTAGCACCGAGGCACGAAATACAAATAGGCACTACATTCAAATTGAACCGTGAACATGACCCGCGATCACATGGGAATGGAGAAATAGAGAGAAAGAGCCAGCTTACGTTGGGCCTCCATGGATAATTAGGGATTTCTGGTTCGGCAGAAGACCAGAAAAATCTGATTTAGGTAGTGGGTATGTGACAAAGTGGTATCAGAGCATGGTTACAACACTCGGCCTGATTGGGCTCGTTTATGAGTTGCGCATAAGCTCCGTTCGAAGCACTCCTACGACGAGTAACCCCGTAACTTAACTCTCTTGTCTAGGATTAAAAACTTGGAAACGAGAACCTGACTGTGTATGCATGTGAAAGTGATATAAATTATGCGCAAATTATGAAAATGCATTTAACTCTTGACTAATAGCCAATGTTTGTCTTTTCACTCAAGCGGACGATCAGCCACGGGAATCGATAGACGCAGAATATGGTGACTCGCCAAGAGATGGGAGAAGGCTCCCACAATAGAGACGAAGAGTCTGACGAAAGAAGAGCAATAGGAACCCCTCTAGATCTAGCCGAGACTGTGAGAAGTCTCATGGTTGAGGTGCAAAGCTGCAAGGCCGACAATGAAAGGATGATGAAAGAAAAAGAAAAACAAACGGAAATTAATGCAGTGTTACTACAGAGCTTATCCGACCTACAGCGACAAATGCAGCATGAACCTGAAGTGAAAAAACATGGTCGTATCAGTGGCCATACTGAGAGGAGCACCTCAAGGAAGGTTCACCCCAGAGGTAAAGGACCAGTGCCAGATGATTCCACTGAGAAGGAAGCTGGCGATTCAGAAGGCTCTTCCAGCAGCAGGACCAGTTCCTATTCTCAAAGAAAACAAAAGAAGCAAAAGACTTCCAAGGGTCATAAATTTGAGGAATTCAGAAAGGCCAAACCTCCCTCCTTCGACGGTGAGATAAAGAAGGGAGAGGAAGCCGAGGCTTGGCTACTTGGACTGAAGAAATATTTCAGAGTCCATGATTTTTCAGAAAGTTTGAAGGCCCGAGTGGACACTTTCAATCTAAACGGAAAGGCTTCCATCTGGTGGGAAGATCTTAAGAATATGAAAGGGGTCCGCGAGGAGGCCTGTCTTGGAAATGGTTTGAGAAGTACTTCCAGAAGAAGTATTTGTCGGAAATATATTTCAACAAGAAGGCTAAAGAGTTTTATGAACTCAAATTGGGGAAACTCACTATAGAGGAATATGTCAACAAATTCCTCGACTTATTGAGATATGTACCCTACATCAAAGCAGAGAAGGCGAAGGCACAACGCTTCATCAGTGGGCTACCCAAGGAATATCGGAACCGAATTGAATTTTATGAGCCAAATACCTTAGAAGACACTATACGAAAGGAAACATATTGTCATGAACAATATGGACATCGGGCAGAGTCTCGTGGAGACTGGAGAAAGAAGAGTGGTTCGAAATTTCAAAAAAAGGGGATCAAATCCTCAGGATTTAAAAACTACAAGAAGAACCCCAGAATGAACTTTCCAACCCAGAGTGTACTCCAACAGAACTTTCCATCATCAGACGGAAATAAAACTTCTGGACCTATACCAGTAAAGACTAATAACCCAAAGAAAGAACCTCTGAAATGTTGGGGTTGCGGAGAAGAGCATCTCCCGAGAGACTGTCCACACCGAAAACAGAACAGTCGGAAAGTTTACAACATGCAGGAAGCTACCAAAGTCAATGATGTGGCAAGGAGTGTGCCGCAGATTTATGCAGCCTTGGATAATAACCAAGCTGACCACCAGGCTCCAGTGGTGGAAATAGAAGGTATGATTTTCAACCATCTAGTGTCTGTTTTAATTGACCCTGGTTCAAATTTGATTTATATAGCCCTTAAGACTATGGATAAGTGTAAGCTACAACCACAAAAACAAACCAAGCCATGGTTGGTACAGTTATCCACTGGCACTAAAAGAAAGGTGGTAGAGGCCATACCAGCCTGCCAGTTAACGTTGGGTGAATTCCCCACCCAAGCAACCTTTAATGTATTACCCCTGGGATCATACGATCTGTTGATTGGTATGGACTGGCTGGCCGCCCATAAGGCCAAACTGGACTGTTACCATAAAACCTTAGAATGTGTGAGCAAAGAAGGAAAAAGGATAACCCTTCAAGGGATCCGAAAACTGGTCTCGGTGAGACAAATCTCAGTCCTGTAAATGAGAAAGTATTGCCGAAAGGGATGTCCCCTATATGCAATATAGGTGTTGAAAACAATCGAAGGTGCTAAACCAAGCCCTGGTGATCACCCTTTCCTGAGAGAATACATAGATGTGTTTTCGGAAGAGGTACCGGGTCTACCTCCGAGAAGAGACATTTACTTCTCGATAGAGCTCGCACCAGGAGCGGTGTCGGTGTCTAGGACACCCTACCGGATGAGCATACCTGAGTTAGTTGAACTCAAATTGCAACTGAAAGAAATGATGGATAAGGGTTATATTCGACCTAGCATGTCCCCATGGAAAGCACCAGTCCTGTTTGTGAAAAAGAAGGACGGCACCCTTAGACTGTGTATCGATTATAGACAACTTAATAAAGTAACCATAAAGAACAAGTACCCCTTGCCCAGGATTGATGATCTATTTGATTAGTTGGGAGGCGCGTCTATTTTCTCAAAGATTGACTTGAGGTCAGGATACCATCAAGTCCGAATCAAGGGTGAAGACATCCATAAAACTGCCTTCCAGACACGGTATGATCATTATGAGTTTGTGGTAGTGCCATTTGGGTTAACCAATGCCCCTGCCACTTTCATGTGCTTAATGAACAATGTACTCAGTAAATTTTTAGATAAATTTGTACTGGTTTTTATTGATGACATATTGATCTACTCTAAGAATAGAGAAGAACATGAAGAACATCTTAGACTTGTGCTGCATGTGCTAAGAGAGCATCAACTCTATGCTAAATTCAACAAATGTGACTTCTTTCAGAAGCAAATACATTACTTGGTACATGTTTTGTCTGAGGAAGGGGTAGCAGTAGATCCTGACAAAATCAGGTCTATCATGGAATGGCCTACCCCAAAGGATGTTTCAGACATCATATCCTTTATGGGATTGGAGGGATACTATAGGAGATTTATAAAAGATTTCTCCAATATTGGTTGTCCAATCATTGCCCTCCATAAGAAGGGGACAAAATTCTTGTGGACACAACAATGTGAAGAAAGATTTCAAACCTTGAAACATCTACTAACCCATGCACCCGTGTTGAAAATCGCTGACCCAGAAGCTGACTTCCTTGCTTGTAAGGAAGGGCTCGGAGGAGTCCTTATGCAGGAAGGAAAGGTGATCTGCTATGAATCCCGAAAATTGAATGAGCATGAAGTCAACTATGTGACTCATGATCTAGAACTGGTTGCCATAGTGAATGCCTTGAAAATGTGGAGGCATTACCTCCTGGGAAGGAAATTTGTACTTATGACAGATCACCGTGGATTGCGGTATTTGTTTGATCAACCAAAGCTCAATGCTAGACAAGCTAGATGAATGGCCCTCCTTAGTGAGTTTGATTTTGAAATCAAACACATCAAAGGGAAAGAAAATAGGGTG
>JASDQU010240841.1:30503-43448 GCA_032191745.1 Picea mariana
TTGACTGGTCTGTGATCCAGGTGGAACCGGAGGGAGAATTTCTACCAGAACCCCAATGCATATTGGACAGAAAGGAAACCCCGCTCCAGAACCGAACCATTGCACAGGTCAAGGTGCAGTGGAAGCATTTTGGCCCAGATGAGGCTACATGGGAAATGGAGGATGCCATGAGACATGCATATCCAATTTTGTTTACTTATGTACATGCCATTCATGTTAGTAGATAAGAACATCGAAGATGATGTTCCTTTTAAGGGGGAGGGAATTGTAACACCCTGTTTCCCCCAGCTTGTAAAAATAACTGGACTGGCCAAGAACTATGGAAAACTCATAAATGTGAATATGTGATGTAAATGGACCTTGAAGAAAAGGTCAATAAATGTGAATAACATTATGAATTTTATTGCAGGATTGCTGAGAGGGGATGTGCAAAAAAGGAGACCACGATGGCGATGGAAGGCACCTAGAAAGGTGGCATTAACTTCCACCAATAATTAATACCGTATTTGGACTCCACTGGCCCGGAGAACCAAAAGCGGCTCGCTAGCCCCGAATTAAATGTCTCGTAGGCTGGTAGGTAGATGGCTTAATGAGGGATGGGAGGTGAACCGCCCATCCGTAGAGCCATCAGGCCTGACCAACGCGAGGGTAATCATGCCACACACAGCCTCGCAAGAGGATAAGGCGTGGGGTGGAAGCGATTGGGGGGCAGACGTGAGGGGAGAATTCTGGCATTATGCAGAGTGAGTGATAGCAGAGAGGAAGGATTGCAACCTTTTCTCCATGGTCACTGGCAACCAGAGACGCAGTCTCACAGCATCGTGGTCTCAGCTCGGGGGTGGCTAGTGGTAAATCCGCTGGGAGTCGCTAAGCCTACGGTTGGGTGGAAACGAGCACCCCTCTTAGCAGTTGCTTGACCCCTGGTGTTATTTCTGATAATTGTTTTGCCTCTGTCATCTTGAAATATATATATGTTTATTATGATAATTATGCTCATAAGCTGTGAAACTGTGAATGATTTCATTATAAGAATGACTGTGTGGTGTTTTGATCAGTACTAGTATTTGTATATTTATATGGAAAGACTATGTATGATTTATGTCTTCATGAATTCGTTATTTGTGTGCGTACTGATTAAAATTCAGAATTCACGTCTGGTTCTTGGGAGGAAGACATCCTTATATACCTCAGGTAGTACCCTGAGTAAATCTCCCCATAGAAATACCTTCCTTGAAAAGCCCATCAAGAACTGGGAAGGTGGTTGTGAAGGTGTAAGGCCTTAGTGACCCTGCATGAGGAGGAACGATCCTCTTGAAAACCGAGATGACAACATAAGGAATGAGGTAACGAATCGACAGATGAGATCCCGTCGGGAAATCTGTGGTCACTCATGACCGTTAGATTTGGTAAGAGGAAGTTGGAAAGTTAAATACCTTATCCCTGATAGGTGTTGACCGATGGATGAGAATATGTCGGGAAATCTGCGGACACACCCGACCATTGGATTGGTAGGAGAAGGTAAGGTGTTAAAATGCCTTACCCCTTTGTTTTCTGTGTCTTCATGGGTAGCGAGGAATTTGGGATCGTAGATCTCCAAGGTCCATGAGATTATCTGGACCGTGGATCTTTTCCACATCCAAGGAGTCGTGGAAGAATGCATGGGTAGGAACCAATCTGGGCCGTCAGATCTCGGCTGGAAAACCCGACAGCCGTTGGATCTATCCGGAGTTACCCGAGGGTTAAAAACTCCCGTGAATCGGGATTTTCCATGATGAAAACCCCGGAATAGATTTGAGCCGTCCAAGTAATGGAGGCCACATGTCAAGAGATCACCCATTTCGGGAAACCAGGAGTTGGGAAATCGGGAGTCCTGTGGGCAAGAGATCGAGACTTTCCATTGAGTAAATCTCGGGATGGATTTGGGCCATCCGATTGACGGAGGCCACGTGTCGTAATATCTCCCATTTTTAGAAATCGGGAATCGCAGAATCGGGATTCTTGTTGACAAGAGTTCGGGATTTTCCATGATGAAAACCCCGAGATAGATCTGATCCATCCGATTGATGGAGGCCACGCGTCAAGATATCTCCCATTTCGGGAAATAGGGAATCGCAAGATCGAGAGTCCTGGTGACAAGGGGTCGGGACTTTCCTGGGTGGAAATCTCGGAGCAATTGTGGACCGTCTGATTTAAGGAGGTGATGTGTTGAGAGATTACCCGTTTCGGGAAATCGGGGATCGAGGATTCGGGAGTTCCGCTGACAAAAACTCGTTCTTTTCCTTGACAAATCCCAATACATAATGTCAAGACAATAGCATGTGGATAAGTCTCGATGGACGGACAAGATTCCTTCGAGAAATCTCAGGGCCTGTAACGATCGTCTGATGTGAGGAAGGGATGCCATTTTTACGTTGGGGCATGAATGCGCATTAGGGTAAGTAACGAGCAGATATGGATGGCTAGAGTCCACCCACCCAGATCTACGGCTGAGGATGCATTCTGGAGCCCCCTTGCCATTCTTCTTTTAATGGGGGGGGTCCAGAATTGGATGCGCAACTCTCGAACGGTCAAGATTAATTCATCATGATCAACGGCTCTCAGGTGGATTCCGGACCCCCCTTGCCATTCTGCCTTTAATGGGGGGGGGTCCGAAATAGTGTGGCATGGGAAGTTGGGCCCCTCCTGTCATGTTGACTACCGTGTCACATTTCCCTCCCTACCACCTATATTCCACTTAACCGCGCAACGGGGCCATTTCTCATTGGCTGTTCTCTAACCTTGTTGGGATTTGTTCTTATTAGCCATTTGCCAACTCTGTAGGGATTCGTCCCCATTGGCCGATCGCAGTTTCCAAGTCAAACGACTCGACATCACTGTAGCACCGAGGTGCGAAATAAGAAAAAGGTACTGCATTTTTTCGGACTGTGATCATGACCCATGACCACATGGGAGCGGGGAGAGAGAAAGAACTAGCTTACGTTGGTCCTCCATGGATGTTTAGGGTTTCTGATTCGGCAGAAGACTAGAAAAATCCGATTTAGGTAGTGGGTATGTGACAGTCTATGTCATGGTGTAGGTCATGTTCATGGTGTATGTCTAGGTCTAGGTCTAGTTCTAGGTTATGCTCTAGGTCTAGGTCTAGGTCTATGTCACAGTCTAGGTCTAGGTCTAGGTCCAGGTCTAGGTCATGGTATAGGTCTAGGTCCAGGTCTAGGTCATGGTCTAGGTCTAGGTCTAGGTATATGTATAGGTCTAGTTCATTCCATGTATATCCTTGCCTTGAATTTCATTACCTTTCCTTTCCTTGAATTGTCATGACATGCCTTTCCTTTCCATGCCTTTCATCTCCTTGCCATGCCTTGCATATCCTTGCCTTGCCTTGCCATACCTATACCTATACCTAGATCTAGACCTGTCCTTGTCATTCCTTTCCTTTTGTTGACTTACCATGTCTAGCCTTGCCTAGATTTTCCATGTCTTTCCTTCCCATGCCATGCCTTTCCTTTCCATGCTTTGCATTTCCTTGCCACACCTTAGACATTATGCCCGTAGAAAAAATTGCCAACATGTCCCTGATTGTCTTGAGGAGGAAAGTTGCAACTAGTGATAAAACTTTAACAAGGGCTCAGATTGATGAACCATTGTTTGAAATGGACTTGGGGCACCGAGTTACAGCTAGGGGGATCAGTCCACTATAATTTTGTTTCCTGGAAAAGCGTTTGTTAGAGGATCTTTATAACTAGGGTTTTGTTGAGTGAGGCATGGTGCAATTTCTGAACAAGTGGTCAATTTTGAAGAAAAATGTGTTGGGAGATTGTGGATAGTGTGGTCTCATGGGAATTTAAAAAACAGACGTTCAGTAGCTTGCAAAACTTTGTTAGGTCATTCAGTTTGGATTTTATGCCCCCGAACCAAATTTACAACATGTGCCTAAATGGCTCGAGGAAGAGAGTTGCAACTTGCGATAAACATATAATAAGGCCTAGGATTCATGAACCATCAGTTGCATTTAATTCAATTCACCATGTTACAACTAGGGGCACCCCTCTATTGTCATTCCATTTCCTTTTCTTTTGGGGGGGGGGGATCTTTGTAACTAGTGTTTTGTCTAGTGAGGCACGATGCAATTTCTGAACAAGTGGTCCATTTTGAAGAACACTATGCCGCATGATTTTGGGTAGAAAACGAAATTAAAATCAAGTCAAGGAAAGGAAAGGCAAGGCAAGACAATACAAGACAAATAATGGAATAAAAATGCATGGAAAGAAAAGGAAAAAAAAGTCAAGAAAAATTAAGGCAAGCAAAGGAAAGGCAAGGAAATACAAGGAAAAGAAATACAAGACAAGGAATGGAAAGATAAGGCAAGTCAAGACAAGGAAAGGAAAGGTATGGAAATAAAATGCAAGGAAATACAAGGAAAGGTAAGGAAAGGCAAGGAAATCAAAGGCAAGGCAAGGCTAGGAAAGTAAAGGCAAGGCAAGAAAATGCTAGACATGGAAAGGAAAGTCAAAGAAAGGAAAGGAAAGTAAAGGCATGAAAATACAAGGAAAGTAAAGGAAAGAAAAGGAAAGCAAAGGAAAGGAAAGGCTAGGAAATAAAGGAAAGCAAAGGAAATGAAAGGCTAGACATTGCAAGGCAAGGAAAGGGAACCAAAAAATACAATAATACAATAAATAGATAAGGCATGGCAAGACAAGGAAATCCAATCCAAGACAATACAAGGAAAGGAAAGGAGAGGTTAGGATAAGAAATCAAGGCAATGCAAGGCATGGAAAGACAAGGAAAGGCAAGAAAATGAAAGAAAAGGAAAGGAAGTGTAAGCCAAGAAAATTCAAGACAATGCAAGGAAAGACAAGGAAAGGCTAGACATAGTTCCCTAACAACAAAAATGAACCACAAAAAAAAGAATACCATAACAACCATAAAATGAACCCAAAATTTCAATCAATCATTAATCCTAAATATTTGTTCAATTATTCCTTTTACACATTAAAATTTTTCCAATGACATCATTTGTATCATCTTTCTAGTGCTTATTACACATGTTTGACAATTTAGAACCTTGTAAGGAAAGGAAAGGAAAAACACGGAAAGGAAATACAAGGAAAGGTGTGGATACAAGGCAAGGCAAGGCAAGGTAAGGCTAAGACAGTAAGGCAAGCAAAGGCAAGGCAAGGCAAGACAAGAAAATGAAATACAAGGCAAGGAAAGGTAAGGCAAGACAAAGCAAGCAAAGGCAAGGAAAGACTAGGAAATCAAGGCAAGGTGAGACAAGGAAATACATGAAAAGACAAGGAAATGCAAGACAATACAAGGAATGGCAAGAAAAGGCAAGGCAAAGTATGGAAATACAGGGCAAGGAAAGACAAGGAAATGCAAGGAAAGGTAAGGCAAGGCAAGGCAAGGAAAGAAAAGTCAAGGAAATTATATGCAAGTAAGGAAAGTAAAGGCAAGGTAAGGCTATACATGGAAAGGTATGTCAAATCAAGGCAAGGCAAGGAAAGGCAAGGCAATGCATGGAAAAAAAAGGTAAGACAAGGAAAGACAAGGCAAGGAAAGGAAAGGTAAGGCAATGCAAGGAAAGGAAAGGAAAGGATAGGAAAGTATGGAAAGCAAAGGAAAGGTAAGGCTAGACATGGAAAGGCAAGTCATAGCAAGGAAAGGAAAGGAAATCCATGGTAAGACAAGGCAAGGCAAGACATGGCAATAAAAGGAAAGCAAGGAAAGGAAACGAAAGACAAGGAAAGGCTAGACACAATTCCCTAAAAACAAAAGTGAACCACAAAATATAAGAATACCATAACAACCATAAAATGAATCCAACATTTCAATCGATAATTAATATGAAATATTTGTTCAATTATTCCTTTTAAATACCTATGGTCATTCAAGTATACCATCGAGATCACTTCGAACATCTATGGTCTCCATTAAATTCTCCTGCTCAGAGTAAGGAAATAAGTATCGTACCTTTGATGATTTATTACTTAGAATTGTTTGTAGCTGGAGGTTTGTACCAACAACCAAGTTTTTAAAGTAGTATACAACTTCACCTAGTCTATAATATTGAAATACATAACCACCTTTCTTCTTTGTTCTTTCATCCCATGTCATATATTCTCCTTTATTAACCATTGAACCAATAAAAAATTCAATGCCTTCGAAGTTTTTTACTGAGAGAATGAGGGTCTACTATCCCTCTACGAAACATGCCAACCAATAGTTAGTGCCCCATTCATTACCTTTTGGGGAAACCAATCCGTATATCTTCCCTGCAAAAAATGAATTGCCAACACGCGAGTCCACTAAATGATCAAAGAATAAAATATTGATGCTAGTTATTCAAAATTTAATAGAATATTCACTGAATGTTCTCGTAGGAGATCTGAGAGATGATCATAATATATTGAAATATTTGATTGGTCCTCCTCCAACTTGGGTAATTCCATAGTTATATGTTGACCAATGGGGAGTGATACATGATCCCATCTATCAACCTAGTCTGTGGATTCACAATCATCCCATTCTTTACTACTACATGGACCACAAAATGAAGAGAGTTTTCTTGTCCATATTTCAACTATTGCATTTTCTGATGTTTGAATTGAATGGAATCCATGAGTGCCCTATATTATTTTACATTCATACCATGTTGATTGATCTACTTCGACCTCCCAAAAATATCTATGTACATGTCCTTTACTGGGTTATTGGTCTTCATGGGTTCTTGTTCCCTCTGCCATTACCGAAGAACACCATTCAATAATGGATTTTATATCTCAAATGAGGGAAGTAGTTGTGAACCTCATTTCTTTTCCGTGTAATTTTATTTTTATGCATGCTCTTGTTCCATCATGCTCCCATTTCCTGTGTCTATATTGGAAATAGTTCTAAATATGTGGTACCTTAAATGTTTTGTGCAACATACATAACCATTGAAATACATGATCATTTTTTAACTTGCCCACAAAACCATCTGACCAAATCCAATGTTGATCCATTTTTATGTTCTTCTCCTTAAGGTGATTTTAAAACAACTAAAATAAATGTTGTACATAGGCTAAGTCATGACACCGATCACCAATTATGTAGAAGTGATACTCCAATATAAATATGTTTTCTTCATTACTATCTAGCCCCTGCAGGTATGTGATATGGGCCAATATGTTGACGTGCTCTAAGTGATAATATTGGATCTGAATATCATTTTGCAGTTGACAGGGGTAGTTCTCGGAAAAATAAAGCATTGATAAGACAGTTCAATTGGAAATGTATCTCTGAATATCCTAAAATGCTTGTCCTACCATCGATCCACATGGACATGCTGAACATATTTTCGTGTCTTTTCAAAGAAGTCCTTGATGAAGTTACATACTTGTACCTGGGAAGTCACCAATTATATATTTTTTCTTTCCTTCCCTCCATCAATATCATACAAGACATATTTAAAACTCTGCAAGACAACCTCCTTCCTCCCCAATTCATACTCATCACTTACATGGATGCACTTTCTCAGTAATGCCATTCTACTGCACTTGGGGCATGTCCCATCTAAGCAATATTTTTGATATAATGTACAACCCTATGTTCTTGTACACAAGATGTTGTTAATAAATTCTTTGGATGATGATGGTGACAATATAGCTGAGGATTCTTGCACGAGGGTTTTATGAAATACATGAAATGTGTGTTTGTGTCTGTCATAATAATAATAACCATACTCAATGTGATATCTACAAAAACATGTGTTACGAATTGTGTTTATTCGACAATACCAAGGCTTGCATTTATGGAAATATATTTGTCCCAAGTTAAGTGCACTATGTATTGCCATGAATCTCTCAAACAATTCTTTGTGTTTCATGTCAATAAAGTGTTTAATATGGGGTTCATGGTCTCTAGATCCCATTATCAATTTTAGTACATCTTTTTGGTTGGAAGAAGGCCTAGTGTTCTCATGCTAGAAAGCATGTACTAGTCCCTTAACCACTTCTATTAACTTCATGTCAGAATGAGGTATCCTACCAGTGAAGGCCCACAAATCTGTTGGGCCACCTGCGTGGAGGATATCTTGTCTATCAGAATACTTTCTAAGAATTTTGATATTGCATTTCATGGGATGAGATGTTTGTTGGAGAAAAAGATGTTTTCTTGTAATATTTGTAACAATTGATTGTGACAAGATAGGTCGAGTTGCATTATGGTCTTTAGAACGTGATTTATTGCCAATTTTTTGAAAAGAATCCACAAGGTTTCTAACAATATAATGACTTGTTTCCAAACTTTTGACTATTTTAATGCCTAAAATTCTCCTAACAACGGTCAAACTTCTATATTTTAACAAAGCCAAAAATAATTGACATTTAGAAGCATCATATTTTGGTTCAAAATATTCTTTAATGATTTTATAATAATGATAACAAATAGTCCAGTTAGGAAAATTACCTTCAAGTGATTCTACACCACTTTCATCCACTTGAATGCATTTAGGAGTTCTTCACCTCACACTGCTCAATCTAGATAGGTACAATGAACTTGTATTCTTAGACTTGACCTCCATGCTGTGGAGTTATCGATGTTGTCATTATTTCCCCTTCAATCACTAGAGGATCAATTTTGGGAGGAGAGTGCACATGCGCATGACTATTTTTTGGAATGCCTGACTATCCAATAAGAGGTTGCACCACATGAAATTATTCACCAAAACATTGCGTGCTAGTTTCCTCTCTAATTTCATCCATTGTATAATCAGTTCCAAGCAAATCATCCATCACCTGGTCATCCACAAAAACTTGTCTTGATGAGATAGTTATTAGAGGTACAATAGAAGTTTGAACAGGATTGGTCTCTGCTAAAATCTTTTGTTTTTCTTATGGTGATGGAGGAGAAACAACAATGGCATCTATTCCGCTAGAAATTGGATTTCCGTTTGTTGAAAGCTTGTTTTTTGACATACGTAACCTTTCCTTTTCTCTTTCTTCATTTACCTTTTCAATGGGTTTTTGTTTCCTCGAAGACTTTCAACCTCTATTCCATAGGTTCCCCATGTTGAAAGAGAACAATTGTCTTCCAATCACACCATAACAAGTTTTCTTTCCAATGACAATTGTCTTCCAATTACAAAAATTTGTCTTGGTATTATACAAGAAGAGAAAACTAACAATTCCAATTCCAATTACACAAATTTGTCTTGGTATTACAGAATAATAAACAACTAAAAATTCCAATTCCAATTGCACAAATTTGTCTTCCAATTCCACTAAAAACTTTCTTCCAACAACACAAAATTGTCTACCAATTAAACAAGAAGACAAAAAGAAACAAAACCTATATGTTGTTGCTATTTTTGCATGCATATGTCAGGCTTGTTTTCATTTTTTGAATATATGAGATTGAGGAGTGTGCTTGGAACATATCCATTCCTAGAAGAAATGTGTGCATGCATTCTATGAATGCACACACGTTCGTGTTGGGAAAGGATGAGAACCAAGAACACTCAACCTCATTTAGTTATAGTCACAAGAGTGCATGTGTGGTCTTAATGCAACATATATAACATTTATTGTATACCAAATGACTTTATTAATAAATATGTACATGGTTTTTGGGACAACTAGGACCTAAGGGATTAAGATTGAAAGCATTTTAAAGAATAGAACAATGGGTAGAGCACCAAGATGGAGGTGCAAGGGTTGTGGGGCCTTCAACAAGAGGTATAGTTATAGTCCACTTAGGGCTTGGGTGTGGAGGGGGTTAAGCATTAAGTATAGGTTATTCCTAGGATTAGATGGAGCTAGGGGGTCTAGGTCAAGATCTAGGTCATGGTCTAGGTCTAGGTCATGGTACAGGTTATGGTCATTTTCATGGTCACAGTATAGGTCTAGGTTATGGTCTAGGTTATTGTCATTTTCATGGTCATAGTATAGGTCTAGGTCATGGTCTAGCTCTATTTTTACATCTAGGTCATGATCTAGGTCATGGTCATTATCATGGTCATATGTTACGAGGAAAATCACTCTATGGCATAGGGTAAACCACAACAGACGGAATGACTGCATAAATCAACTCTAATCCCAAGTATGTTATATAAATAAAAAATTCTAACAAGACAAGATAAAGAACCTACCTTGTCTGGACGTTCGATGAATACCATCGTTGAGCAGGGGACTCAAAGCTTTATACCTGCAACTTGTCCTCAACAACCAAGATACACAATCATATGGTGATAATATATAATGTTAGCACATACAATAGGATAATATTTTGACATTCATAACAAATACGCCCATGGAATAATAATTCAAATATGTGAAAGATATCAATTGGATGAGAAAAGAGTATTTCTATTAAAAAATGATCAACATAAGTGTATAAGTGACAAAATTCCATGTCGGAATGTCTCGGAACCGAGAAACTAATTCCCTTCCAACTGGGCCTCCACCACTTCAATCGTCCACCAAAGGAAATCTCATATAAGAGAGACAATGAGTTTCACCATCAAATAGGGAAGAGCTTGGGGGATGAACAATGTGTTCAGATTTTAAAGGACAAAGGGATGTAGACTCAATGTGAAGTGAAAATTTCTCTAGAGTATATTTTCTCTCAAAAGTTGAATTCTCTCCTCTTTCATGGTTTGGATATGGCCCAATTTATAGCCTTCAAATGGAACTGAATTGACGATTCATAATGTTTCTAGTATATGGAAGGTCAAGGATCATGGATTTCATGACATGACATGGAAATCCAACACAATTTTTAATTTTGAGAACCAAAATCGATGTACGCGGGTTGTAGTGGTGCAACCTGCGTATACGCATGCTGTATAAGTTGTAGGGCATGTATATGTGGAAAAATATGTTTTTTTGGCTTTGGGAAGTGCAAAAGGGGACTTCAAGTCTACATAGGGAAATGAAAATTCCCTTTGATCAAGTTATATGGGGTGAGGAAAAACTTGCTATAACAGATGCCCCCTAATGTGTGAGGTCAGAGGAGTATTTTGGATGTCCATAATACATTATAATTCCCAGAAGTGGAGTAATGGAGACTCAACTAGAATAACTAGTTTCTCGTGAGAATATTGCAATCCATGATGAATTTGAACACATGGCTGCCAATTTGAATTACACTGCAGATCCATGTGGAAATATACCAAATAGTTGTTCATGGCCATGAATAGGCAATACAAAGTAGATACATGCCATAGGCTATGAAAAACAATATCAAAATCAATCAGGAGATATATGTATAAAATGGATTAAAATATGATCTCCCATGATCACTGAATTCATATAGGTACTGGTCCAATGAATGATAGCAACAACTCATGAAATTTGCTACTATAAATTGATGTCTTCAAGTCTTCTACACAATCTGCCAAAGGTGAAATTCTACATCATGTGAATAGATGAGTTGAGTTCGAACACAATGAGAATTTGTTTGATTACCGATCATTAATGTATACCATTAACAGGCGTGAGACATCCTACCGATAATGAAAACAGGTATCAAGGCACCGAGTACATTTTTACAAGTGTGAATAAAGGTGTTGAGTTCGAACACTTGAAGAATCCATCGATCATGAGACATTGATGTATTCCCAATTGTCGATGGAGGGAGAACCTGCCACTAATGACTGCAAGCCTCTAGGTACTCATAGTTCTCTAGGCCTTGTTTCCAGAATAGATGAGATGAAGTTGATGGAAGGAGACACGCTGAAACAAGAGAATTAAGGCATCTCTCATCAGTCAACACAAGGTACAAAGAAATATCTTGATGATTTGGAGGAACTCAAACGAAGAGGAGGTTCACGAACCAACAACCATGTGCACCTTTTGCATGCACCAGATGCAAGTAGTACACAAAAACGACCCTCTAAATAGAAACCAATAAGGAATACTATCGACAAAGGAGAGGAAACAACCAATAAATCTAATGGCATCCAAGACACCAATAAATATTGTGTGAATATATTTCTTGCCATTGAACATGAGGGAAACCCCCTAGTCAGTGACCAATAAGGAGATGTCAACTATTGGGTTCAAGGTTACCTACCTATAATGAATTTAGGACCAGGGTGCACGGTAGGGATACAACTTTTTGTAACTCTGAGACACACTGAGGGTATGGTTGACATGCAAAGTCAAGAGTTCTGAGAAATGGCTGACACAGGCTTATAGACATCCTTTGAACAAGAGCATGAGACATATGGAGGACTCCGACAACATAGAATTTATAATGAAACTTTTTGATGCACGAGGCACCAATCAAACTCTCCATATGGATTGGAAGAATAACCAGTCAAAGGAGTAAACTCGACTTCCTTAGGTCATGCTAAACCCAAACTTTGGATGACAAGAGGACTCAAAATGTTTTTCTCTGTTCAAAGGTGGCACGACTGCTTCCAATATAAGATAATATTCTTTTCCCACCCATCTTTTTTTGTTTTTTCATAGGAAAATGAATGCTATGATACAGAGGAGGAAACAAGTGTCATGAGTAAGACACTAATTCCAAAAATGGAACATACCTATGCTCAATGCAAGGAGGTGCATTCATGACATGGAAACTCGTGGGAATGTTTCCTCTTAGGTTACATGGTGTCAAGATGAAAAGGATATAAAAAAGTCTCTCTGAGCAAGTTGCATGATGTGAGAAAAAACTTTCTATAACATCATCGTATAGGTCTAGGTCATGGTATAGCTCTAGTTGTAGATATTTCCATGCCTTGCCATGTATAGGTCTTTCTATGTCTAGGTATAGGTATAGGTATTTCCATGTCTAGGTCAAGGCCATTTATTGATTTGTGATGTATCAACATTTCTATAGTGTGTGAGAATATGAGAGGGAGAGAGAGGAAGACATAGAGGGGGGGTAGAGAGAGAGAGAGTATATGAGAGTGTGAGAGTTGTGAGAGGAAGAGAGATTAATACAAATAGGGGGGGGTGG
>JASDQU010240841.1:56009-67618 GCA_032191745.1 Picea mariana
GGAAAGGTGGCGTTAACTTCCACCAAGAATTAATACCGTATTTGGACTCCACTTTCCCGGAGAACCAAAAGCGGCTCGCTGGCCCTGAATTAAATGTCTCGCAGAATGGTAGGTAGATGGTTTAATGAGGGATGGGAGGTAAACCTCCCATACGTAGAGTCGTTAGACCTGATCAGCGCGAGGGTAATCGCGCCACACGCAACCTCGCAAGAGGATAAGGCGTGGGGTAGAAGCGATTGCGGGGGCAGACGTGAGGGGAGAACTCTGGCATTACGCAGAGTGAGTGATAGCAGAGAGGAAGGATTGCAACCTTCGCTCCTGGTCACTGGAAAACAAAAACGCAGTCTCACAGCATCGTGGTCTTAGCTCGGGGGTGGCTAGTGGTAAATCCGTTGGGAGTCGCTAAGCCTACGGTTGGGTGGAAACGAGCACCCCTCTCAGCAATTGCATAACCCCTAGTGTTATTTTCTGATAAGTGTTTTTCCTCTGGCATCTTAAAATATATATGTATATATGTTTGTTCTGATGATTATGCCCATAAGCTATGAAACTGTGAATGAATTCATTGTAAGAATGTCTGTAGGACGTTTTGATCAGTACTAGTAGTTGTATATTTTTATGGAAGAGACTATATATGGCATATGTCCTCATGAATCATTATTTACATGCGTACTGGTCTATTTCAGACTTCATGTCTAGACCTTGGTGGGACGATACCCTTTTGGCCTTAGAAAGTACCCTGAGTAAGTCTCCCCATAGAGATACTCTCCTTGAATAACCCCTCAAGAACTCGTAAGGTAAATGTGAAGGCGTAAAGCCTTAGTAACTCTGTATGAGGAGAAAGGATCCTCTTAAAAACTTGAGATGGCAGCTTAAGGATGGAATATTGAATCGACGGATGAGACTCCGTCAGGAGATCTGTGGTCACTCATGGTCGTCAGATCAGAAGGAGAGGAAGAAGTGTTAAGGGACTTAACCTTGATAGGTGGTGATCGACGGATGATATTTCGTCTGGAAATCTGCGGTCCCCCACGACCGTTAGATTAGTAGGAGAAAGTAGGGCATTAAAGGCCTTACCACTTGGTTTTCCTGTGTCTTCGTGGGTAGTGAAGAGTTTAGGACTGTAGATCCCCACGGTCCATGAGAACATCTGGACCACTGATTTTTCCACATCCATGAAGTAGTGGAAGAGTGCACAAGGTGGGACAAATCTGAGCCGTTAGATCTTAGCTAGAAAAACCCGACAACCATTGGATATGTTAAGAGATGCATGGGGGTTAAGCCCTCATGAACAGGAGGTTGAAAGTCCCGACGAGAGGCGTGGCCATCGGGATATCGACATTCGTGAAATCGGGAGTCACGATGACATGAGGTCGGGAATTGTCATAGTGAAAATCCCAGAATCAATATGAGCCGTCCATCATAGGAGGATGCGTGGTGGCAATCAGAGCATTCGGGAAAAGTCCCGAAAGGAAAGTCATCCATCGGGAAATCGGGAATCCTGTGGACAAGAAGTCCATACACTTCAAAATTGCGAAGTTCGGAATCCCGACAAAGTGAAAAGCGTCCATTGTAGGGCCAGCTATCATTATATCGACATATCGAGATTCGACGGATCGGGAATCCTGAGGAAGAGTACATTTTAGCATTGGAAAGTCTGAAAACCTGACAGGAGATAAGGCTGCGGTCTTGTGAGATAGTGGTCACGTGGGCCAGGAGTTTAGCCAGGAGGGCTAACACGTAAGGGACCATATCGGTGAATTGGCTCATCGGGAATCATGGAATCGAGATTCCTATTGACAAGAGTTCAGGATTTCCCATGGAGGAAACCTCGAAGTAGATCTGAGCCGTCTGATTGACAGAGGCCACATGTCGAGAGATTAACCGCATCGGGAAATCGGGGATCGAGGATTCGGGGGTCCCGTGATCGAGAGTCTGGATTCTCGTGATGATAAACCTCGATGAATGGATGAGATTCTTTCGGAGGATCTCAGGGTCTGTAATGACTGTTAGATGTGGAGATGAGACATCAACTTAAGCCAGGATGTGAATATGCTTTAGGATAAGCGGTGAGAAGATCTGGACAACCAAAGTCCACCCGTCTAGATCTACGACTGACGTTCCATTCCAAAGTCCCCTTACTGTTCTGCCTTTAGTGGTAGGGGGGGGGTCCGGAATTGGACGCGCAACTCTCGAATGGTCGAGATTAACTCATCATGATCAACGACGCTCAAGTAGATTCCAGACCCCCCTTGCCATTCTTCCTTTAATGGGGGGGGGGGTCCGGAATAGTGTGGTGTGTGAAGTGGGGCCCCCTCCTGTCATGTCGACTACCGTGTCGAGTTTCCCTTTTCGCCACCTGTATTCCACTTAACCGCGCAACGAGGCTTGTTCTCACTGGCGGTTCTCTACCCCTGTTAAGGTTTGTTCCTATTGGCCATTTGCTGACCCTATAGGGATTCGTCCCTATTGGTAGATCACTAGCCCTGTCGGGGTTCGACGGGTGCAGAGTCGAACGTTTAGACATTACTGTAGTGCCGAGGTGCGAAATACAAATATGCACTGCGTTCAAATTGAACCGTGAACATGACCCGCGATCACATGGGAACGGAGAAAGAGAGAGAAAGAGCCAGCTTACGCTGGGCCTCCATGGATAATTAGGGGTTTCTGGTCCAGCAGAAGACCAGAAAAATTTGATTTAGGTAGTGGGTATGTGACAATGAGACATTTTTCAGTTCCAGAATCTACTTCACTTTATGTGATAACTCTCTTTGAATCTCAATTGTAGTCTTTGTAAACCAATCCGCACACATTTCCTTTATTTATTTTATCCTTGGCACCCTTTAGGGTGAATGAACCTTAATTATTTCATCCCATGAATAATTTACACATGTACCCTACTTCCACTGTGAACTTCGATAACAAAACTACTTTTATTTCTTTAAATTCTTCAACCATTGTTGTCAATTTATAGGTAGTAACTCTTCTAAGTCCTTATATGCTAGTCCCTAGAGATGATTTGTCCATCCCCATGACTCACACATTACCATAATAGGTCCCTATTACTTTTTCAAAATGATTTATAGCCATAATTACATTTGTTCCTTTAAGGAGACTTACCTTACCTTACCTTCATGTGCTTATTAATGTCATTCTTCACCTATTGGATGCATGTTTTGTGCTAAAATCATTGTTGATTTTCCTTTGCAAGTCATTTAGAGTCTGTATCAACTCAATATTAATTTGGTTCTACTCCTCCAAAGATCTTATCAACCTTTTATTATCTTCTTTATAACTTTTACTATTGTCATGGTTCATTGGTTGTACATAATAACCAATTTCATTGGTCATGATTCTCATAGCTCTTTTCTTCATGATTGCACTCTGGAATATTCTGAAATAGACCCACACAACATTCATTTGTGGCATTCGATCATCTTGTTAATAACCCCTTAACATAACACACTCTTCTTGAGTGTTTCCTGCTCATCAACAATACCATGTTATTAAAACTCAACCTACTTTTATTGTCAGTTTGTTACACTTCCAATGTGTCTCCAGACCATTACATGAGAACCATCATGAATTATATGTAGCCTTCCCTACTCAATCCTCCCATCTATCATGCACCTCTGTCCTTTGAAAATCGTTTTTCCAAAAATAAAGCTATTTTGGAAATCTTTCATATTAAAGAATTACACTATTCACCAAGTCAAATATCGTTTCTTTTTGCAACTTTCTAAAACAACTAGATGTTTCCTTGGAGAACTTGAACATTCTGTCATGTTTTACTTTCGATTGAATTTCCAACAACTATACTCATGCCTCGATCTGAATTCTAAGATTAAAGTTATGAATTTTTCCATTTCTACTCAATTGTGCCCTTTTCTCACTAGTGACATCTATCTAAGAGGCCATCTTATGTCATTGATAGAGGAAAATATGGAGAGAAACAATAATTTTTTTGTATTAGGTGTTGATAATTGTTTCTAATTTTGAGTACAGAACAAATTTATGAATGGGTATCTAATGCCCCATTCAAATTCTTCATCGATTTAAAATTGTCAACTTTGTCCTCTTTTCATTTTCTCCAGTCTTCGATTTTTTAATAAAAATGGCTATCTCCCAAATAGAGAAAAAAATAAGACAAATTTAGCAAGACAAATTTGTCTATATTGTTGAGGAGGTAGAATGTCAAGTAAATAATATTTTCTATATTTGTGATATAGGGTCCCTTTTCCTCCTCTGAAGATTTAAAAAATTCCCCAAAACTCTCCTAGAATAGTGGAGTTTTCCTTATTTTGGTGCCTCCACTCCAAACCCTTTGGAATTTGGCCAAATACCCAAATAGATATCTTCATGTATTCTACATAGGCTAACTGTATCAATTTCATCAATAATAGGTTCTTTGTCAAAGAGTTCCACCCTATTCTTCAAAAATCTATAATTTTCCAATTCTGGAAAATTGAAGCAGAATTGGCGAGTGGTCTTCACTAGAACTTTTATAGGTATTGACATTGCAGACTTAACCCCAAAATTTCATTTGATTTGGAGTCATTTTTCTTCTATTATGACCGAAACAAGTTTTTGTCTCCAAACTTTTTTTTATTTTTTTTATAATCTTTATCCTCCTTTTCATTTCCTTTCTTTTCTTGTCTTTTGTGATGTGTTGCATGGGAATTTTTTCTTTTGCAATGTGTCACTTGGAAATATTTTTTTGACATGACACATCATATCTCCTAAAAATATTTCCTTGTGACACTCTCATACTTAGAAAAATGTTGTTCATTTTTTCTTGTTTCCTTTCCTTGTTGTACGAGGAATATTTTCTCATGTGATCTCTTTTCTTTATTGCACACGAAAATTTTATTCATGCGATATCTCACACAGTCAAAAATTTCTCTCTTATGTTAAGTACTTACTTAGAAATTTTTCTTGTGTCTTTCCCTTTATCGCACTATCCCAAAGATATTTATCGCATGTGAAAAGTTTCCTTGTGCTACGTATCGCGTGGCCATAAAATATTTTCTCACGATAAGGAACTTTCCTTCCTTCTTTTATTTCACTAAAATCTTTTTTTCATGTGGTGTATCACACCATAAAATATTCTTCATGCAATTCATCGGATTACCAATATTTTCCTCCCTATGATATGGGCCTTTTTCTTTTCTTTCTTTTCATCATTTTCTTTTCTAATTCCTTTAAGGTTTTTTTTCCGACGAGAGTGTTCCCTTACTTACCCCATCAAAATATTTACTTTATATGTGATGTGTTGCACGGATTATTTTTCTAGTGCGACATATTGCATCTCTCAAAATATTTTTCTTGCGACAAGCATGCGCCTCCTTCTTTTATCACATCCCAAGTTTTTTTTTTCACATGGTGTATCACATCACAACATTTTCTTTTCATGTGATACAAGAAAAGTCTTGGATTTTTCTCAAAATTAACTAAGTCTTCCTTCTTTTTCTTCTTGCTTGCCCCTTGTCACATCTCAAAACTATTTTTTCATGTGGTGTATTGCACCGCCACATTTTCTTTTTGTGTGGTGTATCACACCATAAACATATCTAGGTGTTATACTTCACATTGCAAGAAATTATTTTCTTGCAATATCATTCATCTTCTCCCTTTATCGCTTCCCATAATTTTATTTTTGTGTGGTGTATTTCACTAGAAACATTTCTTGGTGCAATACATCACACCGCAAGAAAATATTTTCTTGGGATACGTGAAATCTACCCATTTTTTTCTCGAAATTTCTAAGTCCCAATTTTTTTTATTCCCGACGAAAAATACTGTACCACATGGAAAACAATTTCCATGCGATACACATTGTATCAGAACAATAAATTTTTCATGTGATACACATTGTATCGCAAAAAAGTCATGAATTTTTCCTTAGTCATTTTTCCAAAATTTTGAGCTCGTGGCTATCGTGAAACCCATAGACTCGAACCTATGAGCTAATTTTGACCCCTTAATGGCCATATCAATGTCTAGACCAGATAATCCTCTTGTAAAAATCAAAATTCAGGGGATTTGACTCTGATTCCTTAGGTTGGGATAAATTAATTTTCACCCAAGTTCCATGCAAATAAAAACTATGTTGTTTTGTAGCAGACCCCTGCAAGTTTAGTGTTCCAACCTAAGTTATAATACCACTTGTATCATACCCAAATCCCATGTTGGGCCACACTAATAAAAATTATTCTTTGATACCAACTTGGAGCATACCCACTACCAAACCCAAAGAAATAAATTGGATACCAATATAAAACAAATGCATGCAACATGATAAAAAACACTCATGAAACTATCAACAATTTTAAAAATGTGAATGAAATTTATTTATCCATGCACAACATTCAAAACACACAGTAAAAGGAAAAAAATAAAACATAGCATTAACACAATAAATAAAAATGGTGAACAACACACTTATCTCATAAGTAAATGTCACCAACTAACTACATATGAGGGATGTTCCTCCCAATAATAGGCCTATTGTTCCATTTATTTCAATAGAAATCCACCCCCAAGCCAGGGATATGATTCCATAAGGAAGGAATGCCTCCTAAGGTTGGCTATTGTCCACTCAATAGATCAATACCCATAATACTAACTCCTACAACAATCCCAATCCACTAGCTCCTTTTCCCCTCAACCTACACAACCTAAGGAATGGGATCCCCTTCTCTTCCACATAGTTCGACCTTAGGCTATCCCACTTCCCTCCAGGTCTCTAACACAAGTTAGCCAAGAAATCTCTTAGTTGGGGACTCTAGGAATCTCAGTTGTAACTTGAGTGCTCACATCAACTTTCTCAAGGCTCTTGAGCATTTTCTCAATAGAAATATTCCTTCCAGAAATAAAAACCTAATTTTCCAGGTAATTCTCATATTCAACAAGATTCGCTTCAATGCCTACTATGGTTTCCTTCCATTTTTAGCATCGATCTCTCCTTTTCCTCTCCTCTTGTTGTCCCAAAAGTTTGTGTTCTTTCCCTACTAGAATTTCCAGTTCTCCCATGCGTGTTTGATTCTCACAATTCCCAAAATGTGGTTGTACTCAACCCATGCTATCATAAATAGGTGAGATGACTTTCCCCACCAACCTCTTACATGAAGGTACTCAACCTATACTTCTCATTCAATGATTAGTTTGATAATTCAAAGAAGGATTATATGGTAATGGAAATTTACTTTAGGAAAATGACATGGGATTCTAGGCATGCCATATTTTCCCTCAAAACACCCTTTTATCCCCCTTTATTGTGGAATCATAGCCCCCCAATTTTATCATCCCTCTCATATCTTAGCTAGAAATGTATTTTTAATTAATCAAGGTATGTATAGATTACAATGCTAGGCTCTTTGGTCCAAAACATATTGGCTCACTAACCTATTTAACATGTGTACATTTACATTACAATTCACAAAGACTAAAACTGGAATGTTACACTAGCTATTACTAGTGTTAGCTAAGAAGGAAAAGTAATATGTCTACCTTAAAGTTGACTTGATTCATTTCCATTATAGAATACATTAGGTTTGGATTTAAGTGCCTTGCGAAGGGAAAAGCTAAGACATTGCAAGTTATCACACTGAAATATTAAAGATAGGAGACTCCATTCTTTTTCCTTAAATTCATAATTTTTTTAATCTAGCAATTAAGGAAGGTTTTCCTAAGAATTTGATAGAAAGCCTTATTATTCATATTTTTAAAATTTATGACAAAAATAATCCTTCAAATTATACAACAATTATGATAATCCCTCTTCTAGCTAAGTTGTATGGATTAATATTGGAGAAGAATATTATCTCGTGGCTTGAAATCCATGATTAGAGAGCTAAGGGGAAAGATGGTTTTGAAAGTAACCATTCAACCTTAAACTATCTAACCATTCAACCTTAAACTATCTAATCACTCCAAGATTAAAGTAGAAGATTGTCAAAATAACAAGGTTAATATATTTTGTTGTTTTGTTGACTAAAAAAAACATTTGACACAATTCCCATAAATAACCATTAATAGAGGCTACAAGATATTAGACCCCCTTTTAGATTGAGGGTTTCAGTGATAAGGATATACAAAATGTTCTTTAACAAGTTTAAAAATAATCAGGGATAATAAGAGGAAATCAATTATAATATAGGCTTCAAGCAAAATTACCATTTATTACATACTATTTTCAGTATTTATATTAACAAGTTAGTTGATTACATGAAGAAAAAGTTGTGTAGAAATAAAGTAGTAGGATTAGTAATCATCATAAGCTTCTATATGAATATGATGTTGCTATCTTAGCAAGGAGCCCCTTTAATATTATTAAACAACTTGAAATTTTAAAATAATATTTTGTAGTTTTTGCAGTAACTACAAAATGTCAAGAAAACAAAGGCAATGATCATTTAATCGAAGAAAACCACATACTCAAGTTTTTCTTATAATATAATAGAAACTTCAATTAGGTCCATTTTTAATGTGGTGAAGATATCCATCTTAATGTGTTAATGTGTGTCTATATATAGACGGGCCCTCGCCAAATGGCAGCGAGCGTGAGAGTTACGCTATCATTATAATACGCATGTTGTGGTTCATTGCATGTTTCCCTCTTAATTCACTTTCCTTGATAGAAAAGAAAGAGATATGAGGGAGCAGTTGATGTGTCCTCTTCGATTACATGTCCTCTTCGATTACGTGTATGTGCATACGTAAAAATAGAATGATATCCACCTCGGCTTATTTGTCGTTTCATTCCCTACTAGGGATAAAAAGTGATTCAACTAAACCTTTTCTTACCGACTCTGCTTCCTTTATTATCCATAGAACTAGGATAATGTTGACGTTATCCAAGTCCTTGTAGCTACTTGACAAATTAGAGGATCATAATAAATATAATTAAGGATTATCATAATATAATATAAGAGTGTATTGAAGAGTAGGATTCTCACTTGGAGGATGAAGTGAATCCATCATCCATTTCTATAATCCAACAAAGGTTACATTGTTGAATGTCTAAAAAAACATATAACTTGTTAATGTTCAAACACTAATTTCATATGTATTCATATTTCATACTTCCAAGCTAGCAACATAAATTTATTATAAGGGAAATATCATGTTGCGAAGATTTTAGCAGAGGTTTTTATGTTATAGAGTTTGATGAAAATATGAGAAAAGAAATAAAAGGTTTTAGTAGATTTTCTTTATAACTAAATAGTCTGAGTAGCTAGAGATTTTAATGGAGATTTTCTTTTGAGCACATCTTTCAAACAATAAGCCACATCCATACACACTAAACATACACCTATCTGGAGGTTTTCTTTTGAGCACATCTTTCAAAAAATAAGCCACATCCATACACACTAAACATACACCTATCTGTATTATATACTTTGAAAACACCAATGTGCACTAAATATACAGAGATGCATATTACATATTTTGAAAGTATTAATGTTTATTATATATTTTAAAAATATTGGTGTGTATTATATATTTTGAAAGAATTGACGTGTACTAAATATTTCTAAAACTCCAAAGTGTATGACTAATTAGTTAGCGCTTTTGCATATATATCTTTATGCACCATTAAGTCTTGGTAGTGGTAACAATAATACTAATGACGCAGGTAACAATATCGTTAAAAGTAATGGTGTTGTTGTCATAGTTTGAAGCACTGGTTCTTTCTTTTTTTTTCCAATAGAAAATTCGCTCAAATTATATTACTGAAAATATAATTTTTTTACATCTTCAAGACCATAACATATGATCATAGCAGAACTAGTCCATAGACCATGCTCAGTAAAATACTACTACATCCCCAAAAGAAACTAGAAAGTCACCAGTACCAGCACGTAGGTTGAAAAAGAGAAACAAAAGAGGGGTAAAAACCCCAACAAACAGCATAAAAGAAACTGAACCAGATGTCACATGCCCCCAAAGGACCTCAAAGTGTTTATCCAACACCGCACGCCCCCAAAGGACCTCAAAGTGTTAAACAATACATTGCATGCCCCCAATGTGGACCTCAAAGCTCTGGTCCAAAACCTCTTCTAGCCAAGGTGGAAGAGGTCAAGAGGGTCCAGAAAAACCAAAGAGAGGAAGAAAGGCCCCATTGCAACAAACCTCAGAAGCCTCCACCAACGCTCCAGAGATTAAGATCGTTGCGCATATGGAGTAACAACTTAGGTCGAAACAACATTTGGTAAAAGAAGAGAGACATTCGGCCTCGAAATAGGAGGCAACCACTGTAGGCCACCTTCCACAGAGCACTGCCATACCACAGGCCCTTTGGGAAAACGCCCCTCCGCCACCACTGTCAAACCCACACTCGGCGTGCACCCGCCGCGCCGCTCCGCGGATTCTACTGGCCCTAGTAGTTCATGCCCTCGTCCACGCTTTCCCATTCCCTCGTCCTCGCCCATGCCTGAGTCCTCGCTCTCCCTGGAAGTGACCACGCCCACGCTCACCCATCTCCATGGTAACAAGGATGCGGCTAGCAAAACCTAGCCGCACATCCCCCGTCATGCACTAGTGCTTTCATAGTAAGCACAAGCTCATTACTACATGTAAATCACACTGGTGTGTAACAATAATTAAAAAGCAATAATATATAAACATGAATACAACATATCGTTTTGTTCAGCTGAATACTATGCACCAATATTATATGTTTTGGTGGTAAAGTTTCTGTTGTTTCCAATATCTAGATGTAGCTTCTTGTTTTTTTAATAAAATTTCAATTACTCATCACGAAATTTTAAAAAATAAATTATAATCATATTAATTTTTATATTTTAATTGTTCAGATGTAACATTGCATAATTAATGTAATGTATCATTTAAACAGATGTACCATGTTCATTATAATAATTTAAATCATTCAATATAGCATTTCATAACATCGGAGACTGTAATAGAATAAGAAATCCATTTATTATATACTAAGTTAGATCTAGCTTAACTCTAATTCTATCAAGCACCAAGAAGAATGCAATATGTTAAGGCATAATCATTCCTCATTTTTTCTCTCTTCTCACTTATGGCACTTCAATCATATGATATTTAATTGTCTTTTTTTTTAACTGAAACTAGGAAATGTTATATTATAAAATCTCAAGAAAAAAGGTAAACAATAAAATACAAAAACAATTGTCCTGACATTTCAAGCATGGATGGCGGTGTGATGTCCCGTTCCCAAGAGTAGGCCAACAGAGAGTGACTTATTAGTCTATATATTCCCATAGACTATAGTCAGGCACAAACAGGGAACAAAGGGAGAAATAAGGGTGATTTGGTGGCTAAACGATGAATTAAACCAAAAAGCATAGGAAAAGCCACGTAAGCCTAAGTCAACGAAGAATTAGAATGAAAAGGTGCTAAAGGGGAACTTAATTAATTAATTATTCACCTTAGGAGGAAAAGTGCCTAGCTTAAGTGAGGTCAATGGTGAATTAGATCGGGAAGAGTATAAAGACAAGAATTCAAGGAGGTCTTGAGAATTATGTAGGCATATCATCAGTGAGCAAGGAGTACAGGTTCATCAGGAGAAGATCAAGGCCATTCTGGATTGGCCAACACCCAAGAACCTCACAGAGTTG
>JASDQU010240841.1:93211-108998 GCA_032191745.1 Picea mariana
AAACCTTCATTTAGGCCCTCAAAATGGCCGCAAAAGTTAAAACTGCTAAAAATAGTAAATTGCCAGAAAACTATTTTGAGCCAGTTGGAAAAGGTGGTTGGCCACCGATATCCACCTGGATCAATCCTCCCTCCTTAGGAAAAAATGGTCTCCATTGCATTGAGTTCCCCCATCAGATGAGGAAATTTCTATTGAATTTGGCCCCGGGTGAACCACTTGCCTTGGTGCAAGCGCTGCCCTACTTTGACGAATCGATAAATTTGGATCCTTTGTTGTCGAGTTCCCTTGATCTGTGTGTCCACAATATGATCGTTGGATGCTTTTTGTATGAATTCAAGTTTGATATCTATTGGTGTCAGTTGTTCTGCTACGTCTGAGGTGTCCAAGAATGGTGGGAAATAAGGGCAGAGGAGATCCACGTTGAACACTGGGTGCGGCCCAAGGAAAGGAGGAATGTTGAGCTCAAACGAATTATCCCCCATGGCCTTGGTGATGGTGTACAACCCATAATGGAGTGGGTGAAGCTTCTGATCGAGTCTTGTAAGGCATTCTTTCTTCAAGTGCAACCAAACTTTATCACCCACCTGAAAATTATGTGGCACCCGATGTTGATCATGGCGTTGTTTGTAATTGTCATTGGACTTCTATAGGATATATTGAACTTGTTGGCGGATTTGTTGGATCCGCTCAATGAACCAGGTGGCTTTTTCATTATCGTTTGGATCAGGAGATGAGTCTGTCGAGGTGACCAGAAGGGGAAGTGCAACATCTATGGGACCCAATGGTTGGAATCCCAACCCCACATGAAAGGGGCTATGGTTGGTTGAGCTATACAGGGCTTGGTTGTAGTTATGTTGGACATAGGGAAGGATCTCATCCCATGTGTGAGGGTGCTTTGAATTATACATGCGAAGGATATGCACAATCATTCAATTTACGACCTCAGTTTGGCCATCTATCTGGGGGTGGAAGATCGTTGATTTGGTTAGCTTGGTGTCCAGCAGTGACCAGAGGCTCAACTAGAATGTGATGAGAAATTGACTATCCCTCTCTGAGACAATGGTTTGTGGGAGTCCAAAATGTACCCAAAATCGTTCAAATAAGAGCTTGGCAGTGGCCTCTATTGTGATTCTCTTCTTGTAGGAAACCAGAATTGCCATATTAGAAAAGCAATCAACAACCACAAAAACACATTCATTTCCCCGCTTGGTAGACGGGAGGCCCGACATGTAGTCCATTGATATGGATTCCCATGGCCTGTCAGGAGTAGCAAGAGGGGTGTACAGGCCATGTTTCTTAGTGGCCGGTTTGGCAATAGCGCAGGCAATGCAGGACCTGATATATCTGCTAACCTCCTGTCGGAGTTTCGGTCAATAGAAATTTTTATGTAGCATCGCCACTATCTTTTCGACGCCGAAGTGTCCTGCCACCCGACTATAGTGGGATTCCCATATCAGCTTCGCTCGCTCACTTTATGGAACACAGATATGGCCCAGATGACACAACAACCCATCCTGAAGATAGAAATTATTGACAACTATGTTTGCACCAAAAATTTGGTAGGTGGTGGAGAAGTCTGGGTCTGTCTCATAGAGTTGGGGCCATCCAAAGGTCTCATGGCCACAAGAGTCTAGCACCGTGGTGAGTGTCACGAATGGTGGTCTACTGAGGCAATCAACGACGTGATTGGTGCTTCATGTTTTATACTTGATGTTGAGGTGGAATTGTTGCAAGTATGTGGACCACTTTTGATGGCGGTCATTATGCAATTTTCCTTGTGTCTGCATGAACTGTAGTGGCTTATGATCATTGTGGATGACTGTCTCCTTCCCAAGAATGTAATGTCGTCACTGGCGGCAAGCTTGCACAATGGAGTACATTTATTTGTCATAAGTAGGGTACTTATGGATAGCATCAGATAATGTCTCACTATGATAGGCCATGGGGTGGTTGTGCTAAGTGAGAATGGTGCGCATAGCATAGTCTAAAGCATCTGTGTCGATATCAAAGGGATGTTGCAGGTTTGGTAGTGCAAGTACTAGGGTTGAGCACATGCGTTGCTTCAAATCATTGAACGCTTGTTGTTAGGATCGGCCCCACGCAAATTTATCCTTACCACCACCCCTGGTGATTTGGCTAAGGGCCCATGCAATATGGGAGAATCCCAACACAAACCTGTGGTAGAAATTGGCAAGGCCCAAGAAGCTCTGAATCTCAGTGAGTGTGGTTGGGGCTGGCTAGTCATGGATGACTTGGATCTTGGCTGGATCCACATGTATGCCATGTTGATCAATGATGTAGCCCAAGTAATGGAACCTTTCCATGTTGAAGAAGCATTTTTCCAAGTTGGCGTATAGCTTGTGTTGGCGCAGGGTGTGCAGAACCTGTTGAATATGTTGCAAGTGTTCGGCCCAAGTCTTGTTGTAAATGAGAATGTCATCCAGATACACCACTACAAAAGTATTGGTGAATGGTTGCAGGATATCGTTCATCATCCTCATGAAAGTGGTCGGAGAATTTTTCAAACCAAAGGGCATGACCAACCATTCAAAAAGGCCTTCCTTTGACTTGAAGGTGGTCTTCCATACATTTGTCCATTCTATCAGGACCTGGTGGTAGCCAGACTTCAGATCAATCTTACTAAAGTATTTGGCCCCCGTGAGTTGATCAAGGAGGTCGTCGATTCGGGGAATCAGGTACCGGTTTCTGACTGTGATTTTATTCAGAGCCTGGCAATCAATGCAGAGTTTCCAGGTTCCATCTTTCTTCTATACCAGTATGATTGGGCTCCCGCAAGGTGATGATATGGGACGGATGTGCACCTTGTGGAGCAGTTATTGGATTTGTCGCTTGATCTCATGATTCTCTAATAGAGAGCAACGATAGACTTTCCCATTGGGTAGCGATGCACCGAGCGTCAGATCGATGGGGTGCTTGACTTGGCAGTGCAGAGGTACCCCAGTAGGTGAGGAGAATATATCTAAGTATTCTTCCATGACCTTATCTACTTACTTCTACTGTGTGGAGAGGTCGACCGGAGAGACCCTAGATGTGGTTATGATCTTTCGCTTATTCTGAGAGTGAATCACGAAGAAGAAAAACTTCCCCATCTGAGAGATGACCTTCCTGCATTACTTAGTAGAGATCAAGGAAATAGCACTAGGTGGGACTACCTCATGTATCCGGTACAATTTCCTGTTCAAAGTAATAATAACACTACGAGGCCTAGACTCATATACAGCATGGCATTTCCATAAATAAGGTTGGCCCAAAAGAACATCACAAACTTCGAGAGGAGAAACATCACACAATACCTCGTCTTTGAAGGGCTTGATGTCGTATGACAGTCGACACTGTTGGCTGACACGAAGATCGCTTCCTTGGCAGAGCCATCCAATGGTGTAGGGTTGTGGGTGCGGCATTGTGGGCAGGGCCAGCCACTTGATGACCTCTACAGAGATGAGGTTCTTCTGGCTACCGCTATCAATGATGAAGTGTAGTGGGGTGCCTTTTACCCACATCTGTGAATGGAAGAGGCACTCTCCCTCTTCTAGCTCATCTGGTTCACCATGTTGGAGCTTGGTGGTAAAAATAATGGCACTGGGTTCCACGTTAATGATCCATCTTCCCCTTTCTAGTTCTAGCTCAGATTCAGAATCTTCATTTGATTCAGAGGATTTCACTTCAGCCACCAATGAATTCTTTGAGCGACAATCAACAGTGTTATGCCAAGGGCTCTTATGGAAGTCGCACCACTTCTCGATATATTTCTTCGTCTTTTCGATGTCCTTCTTTGCTTGCAGCTTGGACTGGTTGTCCTAATATTTTCCATCTTTGCTCTGTCCTTTGTTTTGTGGGTTGGCGTCGCCCTTTCCTCTCTTTTGTTGTGAGGGGTTCCCAGGCCCAAATTGTTGCGTCTTTTTTTTGAGCTTCTGCTCGATTTTGACGACATATCGGTAGGTCGCGCCCAAGCATGAGATGTCTAGAAATTCCATTTCGTTCTGGATGTATCTATGCAGAGCACCCTGATACTTGAGAACTAGATGTCGCTCCGAATATTTTATATCCAGCTTGGTAAGCAAGGTATGGAAGATATTTGTGAAATCTGGCACTGCTTGGTCTCTTTCTTGCCGCAGTGTGGTCCATTTGGTATATAAGACGTCATAACTTTCAACAGGGTAGTATTGTTCCTTAACAGCATCCCTGAAGGAATCCCAGGTGGCTGTGACTGTAAATAATGATGGTTCCTTTGTTTCCTTTTTCTCACAGAAAGTTTCCCACCAATCTTTGACATGGGGAACGGCTTTGAGGAGCGCAAAAGTAATATTTTCTCTATTCGAGAAGTTATGGATAGAAAAATACCCTTCTAGCAGATTCAACCACTTGTCTACAACATATGCATCTATCTGACCTTCAAATATAGTAATATCGAAGTTTATTTGTACCTTGAAGGGGGTGGCGCCTCCACTCGAAGAAGACGTGTCTCCTATTGGTAGCCACTGAAGGATTTGCACAAAACTATCCATCATCTCGTTCCTCTTTTGTGTGAGGGCTTCCTCAATAAATAGTTTAAAAGGATCTCATGTCCCGTCATATTTCTTTTCTCCTTCCATGAGAGGTCGCTTGGGCGTGTGAGAGATTTTGTCCTCAAGAGAAACAAGCTCAAGACCCAACTCTTTGTACTCTGACCTCATTGGGGACATGCATTAAGACAACAAGGAGAAGACCGATCTGATACCATTGATCCAGATTTTATGAGCAAAACAAAATGAATACAGATTATTAATAGGTGCATAACACAAAATAACAGAGATACGCTAAAACTGGTTTTCTATTCAATAATGAAATAAGCTGGAACTGTAAAATGTAGCAGAAACAAGCTTGTTGGAATGGTGGCAGCTTATCTCTAAGAAGAAATGTGACGGCTATGCTCATTCACAAGAAGATGATTACAATGAGGCTCTGAAGGCATTTTTACAATAATTTGGAATTCCAAAAACCCTAGACATCCAAAAACCTAACCCTAGGAGAAGAAGCGCCAAAAGTCATGTGGGCCCCGTTTGGGTAAGTTAGTACATCAACTTCCCGGGGTCGTAACTTTTGTATATGATCTTCGTTTTAGGTGTATGATAGCCCATTGGAAAGGTATCGTTGAGGAGATTCATTTTGGGGGCTCAATTATTCCTTTGGTTATCATTGAGAAGCTCTATCCCGAAAAACCTTCATTTAGGCCCTCAAAATGGCCCCGGAAGTTAAAACTACTAAAAATAGTAAATTGTCAAAAAATTGTTTTGAGCCAATTGGAAATGGTGGGTATCCACCGATATCCACCTAGATCACAAGCATCCACTGATAAGATAGTGGACACATAGGTCAAGGTCACTCGCCATCAGAGGATCCATCTTTATCGGGTTGTCAAGGCAGGGTAGCTTCTACACCAAGGCAAGTGGCTCACCCGGGGCCAAATTCAACAAAAGTTTCCTCACCTGATGGGGTAACTCAATGAAATGGAGACCATTGCTTCCTAAGGGGGGAGGAATGATCCAAGTGGATATTGGTGGCCACCCATCTATTCCAATTGGCTCCTCTTGACATTTTATAGTTCAGCAGGTTCTTTTGTACTTCTTTGTAATTTTGGGTTCTACACTTTTGGGTTTGTATGACTCCCTACACATATTCTAGGTGGATACTAGTAGCCTCCCACCTAATCCAACTAGCTTATTTTGTATGTTTTCATGCTAGCAAATCTTTATTTACTTCCAGGGTCGTTTTGGGGCCCTAAATAGTGTTTTTTTGGCTTGTCACAGTCAAATTGTAAATAGATTCAAATTTGACATCGTAATGCATAGTTCTAGAAAATGCCTTTCCAATGGGCTATCACGCGCCTAAAAGGGAGGTCGTATGAAAAAGTTACGACCCTGGGAAGTTGAGGTACCAACTTACCCATAGGGGCCCACACAACTTTTTGTGTTTCATCTCCTAGGGTTAGGTTTTTGTATGTCTAGGGTTTTGGCATTCATAAGTGATGCTAAAATTCTTATAGAGCCTCATTGTAATCATTCTTCTCAAATGGATGTGCGTAGAAACCACATCTCTTCTCAGATATAGCTACCACCATTCGAGCAAGTTGTTTTCAGTTTTGCAATTTTATAGTTTCATCCTATTTCATTTATTCAATAGAAGATATTGTTCACTGGATATCTGTGTTGTTCTCCATATCTCTGTTTTTATTGTATTCGGTCTGTTAATCAATTTGTTATGCTCATAAATCTGGATCATACAGAAAGCTATTATCCCTAAGGATCTAGCTAAGGAAAAGGAGCGCGCAGTAGAACCAAATGGAGGAGCTCGGAAAGATACAAATACTTCTATGCTAGAGGAAACAGGAGGAGTAAGTCTCCCAGATTTAGAGATACCAGTGAAAACTACGCAGACATAAACTCTTCCATTGAAGAGAATAGTGCTACGGTCAACAGGTCGACGCAAAAAGATGAAGGCACATAAGGGCATTCATGAGCTTACATTGACATAATATGACGTGGATTTGGTTGTAGAGAAAGTATAGGACCACACAGCAGAGGTGTGGTATGATGTGGAGAAGTAAAGGGAATAGATAGTCAAGAAGTTGACAGAGGTTAAGGATGCACTAGAGAAACTACAACTTACTACAATGCAACAAAAATAACAGGTGCAACAACAAACTTCTCAAGAAAGATCATTTTCAGCACAAGAGACAGTATAGATAATATCAATGGGGAGTTTAAATTTTTGCATAACTCAAGATATGTTATAGGTGGATGAGGAGACATCCAAAAGCCATTAAAGGACATAGATCATTTGGACTCTGCACTACCCAAGGTTCCAATGAAATCATTGCCTAAAATTCAAATCAGTGTCTCACATGAAATATAGTTGAGGGCCCAATGAAGTAAAGAGGACACTAGAGTTGACACGTCTACAATTTGCCAATGAAGTAAAGAGGACACTAGAGTTGACAAGTCTACAATTGGCCAATGAAGTAAAGAGGACACTAGAGTTGACAATCAATCAAGTGCAGTTCGAGAGAGATAGAGTAAAGCAACGCAATGGTAGAATGGAGCAGCAGGGGGCAGAAGTATTTAAAACCATTCCTGACAGCGCGCAAGAAGGGAACATACCAACATAGGAGAAGATTGAAAAGATAGTGCATGCTATGGAGGCTTATAGGAGCCACAATACAGATTTGATGGATCTCCTAGAACATAACACCCCACTAAAATTTAAAACACAAAGGGAGAAGGAGGTTACAAGTCGTACGGAGAGTATTTCACTAAGAATTCAGGAAACCACAGAGTTGTGCAATAAACGTGCACAGTTATGGATAGATCTACAGGAGGATGGAAAACTATAGGATATAGATCAGAAAGAGGAAGGTGTAAACACGGTGCTACAAGAACTAAAGCAAAGGCAGAAGACAATGACAATCTCGGAAAAATTGAGGAGTGCACAAGAACTAAATAACTTGTAGGAAGAATTGAAAAGCATACAAGCAGAAAAGCAGGCAAGGAGGGCATAGTTGGATCCACTACAAGAAGGAATAGAGCAAATGTTGATAGAAATTGATGCAAATAAGGGTCAGATCAAACAAGTTGGATTTGAGAATGAATAATTGATGAAGGATCATATCACTATGTAGACTATGGATACTATGGCAAAGAAGAGCGCACAAGTAAAAATCTAAAGTTGAAGACATTTCAGGCAAGTTCCAGGAACTGGAGAGGTCAGTGAAGGAGGCACACACTACCTAAGTGGCTCGGGACGAGCCACAGGTGAGTGTTGGGGGCTTGTTGGTGCGGGTCATTTTGGGGAACAACATAGCAATCAAGGAAGGTAGTTAGAAAAAGGGACCAGAAAAGGAGTGTGCACCAAATAATAGGGAAAAGCAGCAGGAGGAAGTAGGAAAGTCAAAGGAAGAAGGACACAGATCAACCACACGCATGAATTTAGAAAGTGGACAAATCTAATCCACCTAGGGTTAGTGGGTTAGGGTTTTGGTCATTGTTGTAATGGATTTTAACCCATTTTTGTAGTATAAATATATATTGTAAGATCTGAAGAGATCTAGTTAAGATAGTGAGCGTTTGGAGTTACTAGTTTTTGGGTGAGTTATTGCTTAAGCTATCTAGTTGTGGAGTTATTTTTGGAGATGAGTATGTTTTTGAGAGATGTGCATTGTAACTAAGGGTAAGGTCACAAGTTGTGGAGATTGGTGCGATCTTGTCAGTCTCAATAGCTTCAACTATACTCAGATGTGATGTGTGCAACGTTATGACTTTTGATGAAGAATAATATAAGAGTGAAGAATGTCAGATCTTTGTGGATGTAGACTAGGGGGGTGAACCATGGTAAAACTTGTCTCTTTGTGTGGAATGGTTGTTTTATTTCTTGTTATTTATGCTGAAATGATGAAATTGTAGTAGTAAAATGCAGTGCGCAATAGATATTTACTGCAGAATGAAGCTTAATGAATGAATATGATTACAAAATGGTAAATCTGGATATAATGTTGTATTAGAATAATAGATATGGTATATATTGAAGTAAAAAGCATGTCTAACATCCCCAAAGAAGCATCCCTTTCAAGATTGCAGACATTTGGGTCCTGCAGTCACTCATAAAGCCATCTCATGTAAGATTTCATTGTGCACAGTGTTACATTCTAGTCTCCAGAAGGACCGATAGTTTGCAGAGTTTTGTTAGAAACCTAAAGTAGAACTCGGATCATCCCAAACGTTCAACAATTGGGGTGACCAATAAGTGTAATGTATTTTACTATACTAATATAAGGGGAATAGAAATATGAGATCGCTAACAACTAAAAAAAGAGTAACAAATGAATTTGTATAATGATGAAAGATTACTTGATCATAGTGCTAGTCATGCTTATTTATTTTGGTTGTGATTGTTGTAAACAAAACTCCACCAATATATTTATTGGTTAGATTATTTTTTCCCAACAACATTCTTCTACCTCTTAGTCTTCCCACCCACCCTTTATAAAATAATAAATTCGGCGACAAACAAGATTGTTGCACTCTAAAATTAAATGTTCCTATATATAACAAATTCTATAGGACACCCACAAACAAGATTATTACACTTTAAAACTAAATTCCCATCTCACAATTCGATAGTACATTTTCTTTTAATTTAGTAAGTACATTTTATAATAAAAATTCCATTTATTGGTACACGGTGTCATTTTCAAAATGGAAAAAAGCATTTTTATATGTTATATTAAATTAATATAATTAAGTTACATATACTTTATATATGGAAAAATAATATTTCTATTATTTCACATTTAATAATTATTTAATGACAAAAGCCATAATCTTTGAGATTCTTAAAGATATTGTTTAGCAAGGGTAACTTCTCACTTGAAAAAAGATTATTGGATGTTGGTTGACCATGTTAAATTTTTGCGTTTGGAAAGTTTTTATATTTAAAATGGAAAATATTTTTTTTCATAATTTTATGTAATTTAATTTATTTTTTTATAATAATTGAGAGATTTTATATTATCAAAAAGAGTGCAGTTGAAGCTTATATATTTTWAAAAAAAATAGGTTCAGAGACTAGACAAAAATATGGAATCCAAGCAAGGTACTTGTTTTATATATCTTTAGATAAATTATGTTTTYTAGTGGAGAAATTTCATTACAAAACTTTACAATATAAACTAAAAGAAAATGTCGATGATGTATATAACTAAAATGAGCATCATGTACCAATMTTTGAGAGGTTGGAAGGGTCCATTGTATCCTTTCCCATTTCGCCAAGCAGGAAGTTTAGATATGAAATGGGGTTTCCCATGGATGGAGATGATCCATCTGCAGGAAAATTCGATGCCAAAGTAGGGGGAGTTGAATCATATTGAGCCTGTAGTTCTTCCAGTTGGGAGTGATTTTGTCATGTTGTTGTCCCATTGTTTTCCTCTATTGAATAAGAGTTTCCAAAATGAATGCCACCTAAGAGGACAAGCCCTGCACAATAATCTGCATCCATTGGAGAGTAGTCCATGTTTCTTCCATGTGTTGAGACTGTCCCAAAGGAGGCATTGCAAACATGCCTTCTCATTGTTCAATGTATCTGTTGTCAGCCAGTTCCAAATAGAACCACCCCCAGGAATTTAAACGTTGCGATTAGAGGAAAACCAGAACTTGGAGAGGGCGCAACCCATCCCTAAGATCTGGTCCCTGCTTCTACACTTGAGTATGTTCCTATCACGACTTGGTTGCTCCTTCATCCAGAAAGCATGATTATAGTTGAAACTCCATAGACAAAGCCCCCAATTTCAAACGTCCTTTGTTGGTTGCTTTGTCGGAATACTCCACCAAGATTGCTTCCTCGTCGAACTTGTGAATGCACTTCTCTCACCAATATCGTTGAAGCAAAATCCCAACATCACGAAGAAATGGCGATGCCTAAACCATTTGAATTTTCCCCCACGCCCGAGCGGGCTACCACAAAAAACCATGATGAAATCCAGGGGATGTACTGAGACAGTCAGACCTCCATTAACTATTAGGGACCTAACCTCCCTAATGCCTCACATAGGTAGAATAATATAATTTCCATGTAATAAAGACCATTATTAATAAGGCCTAGTAATAAGGAATAATAAGTCAAATGTAAGAAGACCTAATAGTAGCTTCTGCTTCTAGAAGATATTCCTCTAGATTGTTCTTTTGATCGATAGATTTACTATAAATAGGAGTCGAGGAATGAGAATTTTTGTCTTGAGAATTATTGTAATAGAGCGTTGTTATGCTGGAGGTTGCCCCCTCGAAGAGGCAAGTGAACATTGTTTCCTATCAATAAAGGTATTATTTTGGTGTTGTGGTTTCATCTATTGTGTTGTTCCATTGTTATTCTCTGCAATATTTATGTTTTCAACTATTATAATAGATCTAGTACCTTACAAGTGGTATCATAGCACTTTCCTTGGCAGAAAATTGTAGGTTATTTTTTTGGGGGGTAGAGACGTATTCTAGCATATTAAAGCTACAAATATCTGTCATCCAGCGCATAAATCTACGGTCGGGGAAGCATACATGCAGGAACTACGAGTGGTACTTAAGCACACATTGTTGGCCACCCTTGTAACCCATGTTGGTACCCCTTTGAGTGGTAGTGCATCAGACAACACCTCTATACGAATCAACCTAGATATCCTGAATCCCTCCATAGATAAACCGATCGACCGCCTGACTGTTATAGTGCCACCCAGAACAACACTTGAGAAGATACTCTCTAGTACTTGGGTAGTTGGGTAGTATGGCTAAGGGAATGGTCTAGCCTCTTTAGTTGGTGCCCTGAGATATTGGGTCGAGTACTACTGTTGGACCCCTCATGTATATCAGAGATCTATAGCACATGAAAAACCCTTGGGATGGAAACAAAAACATAACAGACAAGATCTATTGTCACACAACTTTGCCTCCTCCATTCTGGTTGAAAAATTACTACACATTTTTTGTTGTTAAGAATTTGTCCCTTTCAACACTGCACTATCCTGGAACTTGTTGGCACCATTATTTTAGCCTTGTCCCATTGGATTCCACTCATCACCCTGATCATCGTGATACCCTTCACCCATAACCCCTATGTGTGGTCCCACCCATCCCTTCTGTTTCCCCCCTTCATCATGGCCCACACCAGTAGCTAAGACCTTGAAGCCCACCTCAATTCCTTGTCCTCTGATTTCAAAGCAACCCAACAGGAAGTGCAGCAGCTCAGTTCCAATATTACCACCATCAATAAAAACATGCATTCCACCATATATGCAAAAATGGAAACCCTGAAACATGACCTCTCTACCCAACTTGCATCCTTCGTTGGCCATATCTCTGCCAAGCTAAATATCATTGGAGACCTTACCTCCTCTAACCCACCTTTGCACCCCGAAGATGAAACTTCCTCCAATTCCCATCATTTTCATCCCCATCACTTTCAGTATGACCTACACCTTCCACGAGTGGATGTGAACAAATTTGATGGCTTCGATCCCACCGACTGGGTAACTCAAATGGAACACTATTTCTCTTTGTATGACATTACGAATGAATTGGCCAAACTTCGGTATGGTGTCTTCCATCTAGATCAATAACGTTGGCGATGGTTACAATGGAGAAAAATTCCTGCCAAGGGTATGTGGCTTGGACACAATTTGTTGTAGAGATTTATGAATGATTTGACGCTGAGACCAACCATTTAGGTCATTTGACAAATTTGAAACAGTCTAGCACAGTGGAAGAATTTATAAATTATTTTGAGCGATTGGATTTCCGCATGGAGGGAACGTCTGATGTTTTTTTCCAATAATTCTTTATCATTGGCCTCTAGGATGATATCCATGCCCATGTCCTCATGGATCGCCCCCAGATTTGGGTGGAAGCTATTAAAAGAGCTAAGGAAACACCACAGGTTGTCTCTTCTCAAACCAAAAAACCCTCTTTTAATCCTCGCCCTAAACCAGTCACTCCCACTCCTCCTTCCACTCCACTAAAGATCCAAAAATTGACCCGGGTATAAATGGATGAACACCAACTCAAGGGACTTTGTTATAATTGTGATGACAAATATTTTCCTGGGCACAAGTGTAAGGAACAAAATCCTTTTATGGCCATCTCTGAGGATGTTTCTAAAGAAGAGGTCGAGGCTCGCCCTATGGCCGAATCACCTGAACACACTGACTTGACTCCACCCTCAGACCCCCAAGAATTTGAACCAGTCATTTCCCTTAATGCTCTCACTGGCTTCTTTGCTCCTCAAACCCTCAAGCTCATTAGTTACATTATGCATCGAAAGGTCATCATCCTCATTGATAGTGGAAGCACCCATAATTTTATTCATTTCTGCATTTCCCAAGAAACTAATTTCTATATCTAAGCAGTCAACAACTTTCAAATCATTATTTCTAATGGCAAGTCCATGAAATGTGGGGGGCATTGTGAAAATGTGTGTCTCCAAATTGGTCAGTACCACATGAAATATCATATGTTTTCTATTGACATGGGTGGTTGTGACATTGTGTTGGGTGTTGAATGGTTAAGGACTMTGGACCCCATTCTCATGGATTTTAAGAAATTAACCATGCAATTCAACCAGGAGGGCCAATAGTATAAATTCCAAGGAATCATAGCAGGTACCCATGATATCATYAGTTCCCATCGCATGGAAAATCTCCTCAAAAAAGGTCATTTAGGCATTATTTGACAACTCCATTCCATTCAAGACACTGAGACACCCTCTATGCCTCTTGACCTCCAATTCATCCTCTCCCTAGGGACTTCCTCCTTCCCATAGTGTTCATGATCATTCCATTCCCCTCATACCTGGTATCATTCCTACCAATGTTCATCCCTACTGTCATCCCTTTTCCCAAAAAAATGAAATTGAGAAAATTGTTCAAGAATTGCTCGTCGTATGCGTTATTCATCCTAATACTATCCCCTATTCTTATCCTTTGTTCATGGTACTTAAGAAAGAAGTCTCTTGGTGCATGTGTCTTGACTTTCGCACCCTCAACAAACTCACCATCAAAGCCAAATTTTCCATTCATGTCATTGGTGATCACTTGGATGAATTAAGGGGTGCCCATTTCTTTACTAAACTTGATCTTCGTTCTGGCTACCACGAGATACATATGAAAGAGGAAAATATTCCTAATACTGAATTTCAAACTCATGAGGGCCACTATGAGTTCTTTTTCATGCCCTTTGGCTCTTGTAATGCTCCCTCCACTTTCCAAATCCTCATGAATCGTGTCGTTTGTCATCTTGTCTTAGTTTTCTTTGATGATATTCTCATCTATACTAAAACCTAGAAAACCCATATTGCTCATGTGGATTGAGTTCTTCATCTACTCTCCCAGCACCAACTTTTCCTCAAACAATCTAAATGTTATTTTGGAGCCTCGGAAGTTGAGTACTTGTGTCATATTGTTGGCAAGGAAGATATCATGGTGGATCCTAAGAAGATTGAAGCTAATGTGGATTGGGCTTGCCCTAAGAATATCAAAAGCTTGTGTGGTTTTCTGGGTTTAACAAGATATTATCAAACAATTATGGAAAGATTGTGGTGCATCTCACTGCTCTCCTTAAAAAGAATTATTTCACTTGGAATCCAGTAGATGATCATTCCTTTCAATATTTGAAGGCGGTTATGTGCATCAGTCCTACCTTGGCCCTTCCTGACTTCATAAAAACCTTTATCCTATAATTTGATGCTTCTCGGAGAGGAATCAGAGCAGTTCTTATCCAATATGGTCGGCCTTTGGCCTTTACCAACAAACAATTGTCAGAGCAACATTTGGCCCAATCAATCTATGAAAAGGAAATGTTGGTTATTTTTCATGCAATGGATCTCTAGTGCCTTTATCTATTGGGGAAACGATTCCAAATTAAGACATATCATCATAGCCTCAAGTATTTTCTGGAGTAACATCTTTCATCCCTGGAGAAAAAAAATGGGTGACTAATCTATTTGAATATGATTATGAGATCATTTACAAGAAAGGAAAGACAATGTGGTTACTGACACTTTTTCAAGAAAATATGAAGATGAAGGGTCCATTTTTCCTCCTCCTTCATTGTACCATATTGGCTCCAAGTTGTTCGTCGGGAATGGCTGCAAGATCCCAAAATTTCGAGTCTGGTCCGACAATTGCAAGACAATTCTCTAGTTCCCCCAAGGTACTCTTGGAACAATAATTAACTTCAATACAAAGTTCGCCTATATTTAAGTAAAAAATCACAACTTAAATCGACGGTGCTTTTTGAGATTCATGCTACACCCACAACTGGGCATTTAGGGTTTACCAAAACCTATGGCAGGGTCAAATGTTATTTTTTCTGGGATGGTATGAAATAGGGCATTCACAATTTTGTGGTGGAATGTGATGTATGTGAATGCAACAAGGGAGAAACGGCGAAAGCCCCGGGCACACTACAACCACTTTCGATCCCACCCACTATTTGGAGGGATGTCTCTATGGATTTCATTGTTGGCTTACCTAAATCGGGAAATAAGTCAATCATCATGGTGGTAGTTGATCATCTTTCCAAGTATGCTCATTTATATTCTCTTCAACACCCATTCACCACCTCCACTATGGCTCAAATTTTCATGGATCATATCTTCAAGCTTCATGGCATGCCTCATTCTATTGTTTCTGACAGGAATCCCACTTTCACCAACAAGTTTTGGAAAGAACTACTCAGGCTACAAGACACACAATTGCATCTCAACACCACCTATCATCCATAGACTGATGGTCAAACAAAATTTGTCAAGAAGTGTTTGGAAACATATTTGAGGTGTTTTGCAAATTAACGAAAAAATCATTGGGATTAATGGTTACCCTGAGTTGAATGGTGGTACAACACTTCTTACCATACAACTACTCGCATGACTCCTTTTGAAGCAATATATGGACAAAATCCACCTTCAATTCTATCATACATGCCCGACGAATCGAAGTTTCAGGCGGTTGACCAAACTCTTACACTTCAAGAGGCTATTCTCTATACCCTCAAAGAGAATTTGGTCATGGCTCAGAATCACATGAAGCAACAAGTAGATCAAGGTCGCTCAGAATGTAATTTACTAAAGGGAACCAGGTGTTTCTTCGACTGCAACCTTATAAGCAGACTTCACTCAAGGTTGACCATTGTTAGAAACTGGTGCCCAAATTTTATGGTCCTTATACAGTTCTCAAGCGCATGGGATAGGTGGCCTATCA
>JASDQU010240841.1:109488-120417 GCA_032191745.1 Picea mariana
GGGGGGGGGGGGATGTTAGGGACCTAACCTCCCTAACCCCTCATGTGGGCAGAATAATATATTTTCCATGCAATAAAAGACAATATTAATAAGGCCTAGTAATAAGAAAGAATAAATCAAATGTAAGAAGACCTAATAGAAGCTTTTGCATCTAGAAAATCTTCCTCTAGATTGTTTTTGATAGACATATTTAGTATAAATAGGAGTCAAGGGAATGAGAAGTTTTATCTTGAGAATTATTGTAATAGAGCGTTGCTCTGTTGGACGTTTCCCCCTCGAAGAGGCAAGTGAACATTGTTTCCTATCAATAAAGGTATTATTTTGGTGTTGTGGTTTCATCTATTGTGTTATTCCGCTATTATTCTCTACAATATTTTTGTTTTCAGCTATTATAATAGATTTGATACCTTACATTAAATGCAACTATCCCAATCTCATCCATCCAAACGAACTCCATTAACCGAATCAAGACAAGCTTGCAGTCAGGTAACAAAAATGTCCCATCACAATCAGGGAAATGGCGTGTGGAGGGTAAAATTAACCAAGGCGTCAAGGTGATGGCATGTGGAAGTAGCTTGCAATATGACATGTTGAAGTCCCTACCCATGGTCGACATTGGCACCTATTTAAATCCTATGTAATGTGATGTGACATTCATTAATCAATGAATTGATCCAGATTTAATTTCGAAACGAAATGAAAGAAGAGATATTACAATGAAATACTCATGAAAACTGCCAGAAAAAAGAGAAATACAACAACACATGATTTATATTAATGAAAGAATTGTAAAGAGACTCTAAAAATAGAGAGTGCAAGACTCGCTAGAATGGTGGCAGATTTATCTCTGAGAAGAGATGTGACGGCTAAGCTCATTCGCAAGAAGATGATTACAATGAGGCTTTGAAAGCCCTTTTATGATAAACATGAATCCAAAACCCTAGACATCCAAAAACCTAACCCTAGGAGATGAAATGCTAAAATTCATGTGGGCCTCGTTTGGGTAAGTTAGTACATTAACTTTCCGGGGTCGTAACTTTTGCATATGATCTTCGTTTTAGGTGCGCGATAGCCCATTGGAAAGGTCTTTTCGAGAACTACGCATTATGTCGTCAAACTCTGACTCTATCTCCATTTTAACTGTGGCAAGCCAAGAAAACGTTGTTTAGAGCCCCAAAATGGCCCTGGAAGTACATAAAGATGTACTAACATGAAAAATTCCAAAATAAGCCAGTTGGAATAGGTGGGTGGCCACCAATATCCACCTGGATGTTGTGAAGGGCTTCAGGACAACCCCGAAAGTGTAGAACCCACAGTTACAAAGATATGTCCCCATTACAGAGAAACGTGTTGAACTAAAAATTGTCCAGATGAGCTAGTTGGAATATGGAATAGGTGGGTGGCCACTAATATACACTGGGATCAATCTCCCCCCCTTAGGAAGCAATGGTCTCCATTGCGTTGAGTTCCCAGGGAAGAGGGGAAAGCACTTTCTGAATCTGAATCTTGGTGAGTTGCGTGCCTTGTTGGAGAAGTTGTGTTGCTTGATCTATGGAAGGTTGTCACGAACTTGTTGTTGGCAGGGTTGAATATGTTCCACCAACCTTTTGTCTCTGGGTTTGACGGGGAATTTTGTAGGCACCATTGTAGGTGAAGAAACAATATCTTCTTTCTCTTTGACAATTTGTTTTTTCTTGATAGAAGGTGTTGACGTTGCAATGGTTGTAGTGGCCTTTTATGAATCCTTTGAACAAACTGTGAAGAGGATGAATTTTATAGTATGAGAGATTACCTTATGGCATTGTTTTGGTGTAATAGTAGTCAGAACTACCTCTGGTATCCTATAGAGCTAACCTCCCAGAATAATAATGACACTACAGGGTCTATACTCATAGACAACATGAAATTTCCATATATATGGTTGCCCCAAAACAACATCACAGACATCAAGAGGGGCAACATCACACACTGTCTCATCTTTGAAGGGTTGGATGCCATAGGACAGGCGACACTACTGGCTAACACGAAGATCTCATCCCTGGTGAAGCCACCCAATGTTGTATGGTTGCGGGTGTGGTGTTATTGACAACCCCAAATTTTTGATGACCTTAGCTAAGATAAGGTTCTTTTGGCTGTCGTTATCAACAATGAAATGCAACGGGGTCCCCTTCACCCACATCTGTGTATGCAAGAGGCGCTCCCCCTCTTCAGGATCTACTGGTTCTTCTAACTGAATTTTTGTAGTCACGACAGTCGCAGTGGGGTCTGCATCGATGATCTGTATGTTTTCAATATTTTCTGGATCAGATTCCGAATCTGGGTTCGGCTCCATGTCTTTGACCTCGGCCACCAATGACTGTTTAAAGAGACATTCATCGGTGTTGTGCCATAGGATTTTATGTAAGTCACACCACTTCTTAGTGTCATTCTTCATATTTACTTTACCCTTTTTGTCATGTGCCTTGGATTGGTTATCCAGAGGTTGTTGGTTAGGGTCATCTTTACCATGCTTTGGTTGTTGCATATTTGCAGACCTGAATTCTCATTTGTTCTAGTGCCTAAATTTTTGCTCGATTTTGACAACATATTAATAGGAAACTCCAAACGATGAGATGTTTAGGAAATCCATTTCGGTTTGGATGTACCTATGCAGAGCCCCATGGTATTTCAGAAACATATGTCGCTCGGATTCTTTGATACCCAACTTGGTGCATAAGGTATGGAAAGTATTTCTGAACTCCAACACTGATTGTCTCTTCTCTTGCAGCAGTGCAGTCCATCTCATGCATTGGTCTTCATAGTTATCAAAAGGATAGTATTGTTCTTTGACCGCATCCATAAAAAAATTCCAAGTGGGCTCGACCCCATATATTCCAAATTCCTCTGTGGAACTTTTCTCCCAGTAAGTTTCCCACCAATGTTTGACATGGGGGAGAGCCTTGAAAAGTGCGAAGGTGATCTTTTCCCTGTCGAAATATTTTTGAATAGAGAAATAATCTTTTAATAGATTTAACCATTTTTCTAAGGCATCCACATCTATCTGACCTTCAAACATGGGAATATGAAAATTAACTTGTACCTTGAAGGGAGAGGTTCCTCCAAAATGGCCGCTTGACGAAGATGTGCATGTTGCTATTGGCAGGCATTGAAGGATGTGTGAAAAAATATCTATCATTTCGTCCCTCTTTCGCGTGAAAGCTTGCTCAAGCAACAAGTTAATAAAATCTTCTGCTCTACCATTTTTCTTTTCTGTCGCCATCAAGGGTTTCTTGGGCGTGCTAGAGTGGTTTTCCTCAAGAGATATAAGCTCAAGACCCAACTGGCTATACTCAGACCTCATTGGGGACATGTGCTAAAAAACGATCAAGAGAAGCTTGCTTTGATACCACTGATCCGGATTTATTTTCGGAACGAAATGAAAGAATAGATATTACAATGAAATACTCATGAAAATTGCTAGAAACAGAGAAATACAACAACACATTACTTCTATTAATGAAACAATTGTAAAGAGACTGTAAAAATACAGAGTGCAAGACTCGTTAGAATGGTGGCAGATTTATCTCTGAGAAGAGATGTGACGGCTATGCTCATTCGTGAGAAGATGATTGCATTGAGGCTTTGAAGGCCTTTTTATGATAAATGTGAATTCCAAAACCCTGTACATCCAAAAACCTAACCCTAGGAGATGAAACTCCAAAAGTCACGTGGGCCTTGTTTGGGTAAGTTAGTACATTAACTTCTCAAGGTCGTTACTTTTTCGCATGATCTTCGTTTTAGGCGCATGATAGCCCATAGGAAAGGTCTTTTTGAGAACTATGCATTATGTCGTCAAACTCTAACTCTATCTATAGTTTGACTATGACAAGCCAAGAAAACGTTGTTTAGAGCCCCAAAATGACCCTGGAAGTACAAAAAGATGTATTGACATGAAAACTTCCAAAATAAGCCAGTTGGAATAGGTGGGCGACCACCAACATCCACCTGGATGTTGTGTAGGGCTTCAGGACAACCCCGAAAGTGTAGAACCCACAATTACAAAGAAATGTCCCCATCACAGAGAAACGTGTTGAACTGAAAATTGTCCAGATGAGCCAGTTGGAATATGGAACAGGTGGGTGGCCACCAATATACACTAGAATCATGAATTGAGGTGAGGGAAGACCTCCCACTGATACATAAAGTCCCCTTTTCCCAAGTGATTGTTAGGTTTGCTAGTTTGTCGGTAGGTTCGTTGTTTTCCAACAAGATGTGGAAGGAGGAAACATGGGGAATGGCCTTAACTGTGTGTCGGATTAGCCCAATAATAGCACCCAACTGAGCATTTCTCGTCGCAGAGCCTTAAACAAAGAATCTTATTATGTTCTTAAAGTCTTAGAGTATAATGAGCTTCTAGATATGATTTGCCTTGGCTAGTTGAATGCCTTGAAGAAGGGCATACTCCTCATCTTAGTTATTTGAAGCTTGACCTAGACTCCAAGGAAAATGAAGCTCTATATTTCCTCTGGGATAAAAAAAATGATCCCTTCCACCCCTACCACCACATGTCATTTAAATTATTGAAAAACATTATTTTCATAATTTTATCCCTTCTACTAATGCCATCCCATATGTCATTTAAATTATTGAAAAACATCATTTTCATAATTTTATGTCATTTAACATTATTATTTATGAATTTAATTGATTTCATGTTTATCTTTTTTAACTTTCAATATATATAACTTTTAATTTATTATTTTTCGAAAGATTAAATTCGATAGTGGATTTAGCGTGGACTTATGTTTCTATATCGGTATCTTTCTTTTATGGACCCACATAGCTTTCCTCGTAGGATTATCCTCTCACCTCTTATTCTAACTACTCCCAACTAATTGATGTAACTTTCACTTTCACACGCACCGCTTCTTTTTTGTGGATTGGATTTAGTCAAGTTTCAAGGTATGATATCAGCATAATTGTTCTTCGTTACCCACGTGTCAGTTTAATTTCCTTAAATGCTTTCACAACACATAAAGTTACTCAATATCTAGCTAAACCATTTACTTAGGTCAGATTTACCCAACTCTGGCAATATTTTATATATTGCTATGCCATAATCCATTTATTTATTTGTATAACTATATAGTTTGTCCTTCTTGGGATTCTTTTTTTCTACTTGTTTGTCCACCATGTCACTATCAATCTTTAAGCAGCTAGCGACAAGTGTATGAGATAGTACACAACCAAGAGGCATCTTGTATCCCGAGAATCCTTGAAATATATGAGGATCCCGGTATGCACCCCAAGTTGCAAGAATAATATTATAGAATTTAAAGTGTTTGCATACCTAGTTGCGTGTCAACGTCCACCACCAACCCTCGAATTCTACACGTGGACCCAACAACGTAAGTTGAGAAGAAATTGCATGATATACTTCTTAATGCCTAATTGTTAATCCAATTCTACACGTGGACCCAACAACGTAGGTTGAGAAGAAATTGCAGGATATACTTCTTAATGCCTAATTGTTAATCCGTCGTACGCCAAAATTTAGGAATTAATTGGTGGGGGCTACAGCCGAAGTGGGGGCCAGCCAAGAGCATATGAGACTACCTTTTTGTTCAAAGCATATAAGATCAGATATGAGATTTGATTTTTTTTTCATATGAAGGAAATAACAATTGTTTTTGTTATTTAATTAAAATTTAAAGGTAACTTTTCAAATATATATAGGCTTGAAGTTATTACAACATATTTATTATGAAATTTTATTTGAAAATTGAATCAAGAAAAATAACAATCATTTCTCACAACTATCTAAATTATACTCAATGAACAAGATACAAACATGAAAGACGCCATAAAACATTAATAAATCGATCAAAATCCATTGAAAGTTGAAGTTACAAAATTCATATGGGAAAAATGGTATACAGTAAGAGCTGAGTTGCTATGGGTTCACAGCCGGCCCCTTCCTTATCCTCAACGGTACGGTACCCTGAGTTGGATAAATGATCCTCCCCCTTTTAGGCACACCTTTTTTCCTTTCTAATATGCCTTTTACCTGCCTCCGCTCCCCCGGATCCTTTTATATTCCCCTTTCCCTTCACCTTGGTTACGGCACTCATGGTGTTTCTATCTTCGTTGTCCGTCTGCAGACTTTTCATCAGCTTTAGTGATTTCTCTACACTAGTCTTTCCAGAGTCGACCGATTGCCGAACATTTGTACTGTGTGTTTTTAGCCTAAGTTATCTGTAAAGGTTTAATCCTTCGGTATTTACGTTTGAGATTACTAGTGTATAGAGAACTGTATTGTAAGTTGATCAGATTAGTGTTGAGATTATGATTGGTAAGGGAGGTGAACTTCTTGTGTCACAGGCAGAGCTGAGGAAAAAAGCCTCTGCAAAATGGCGGAATGTGAAATTGGTGCTTATGACTAGCACAGTCATTATATTCTCCATCCCCATCGCTCTGCTTCCCTCAGCCCTCCGTCGCGTCCAGCCCACTGCAGAATTCGTTTTCCTGGTTGTTGCTCCCGGGCTCTGGAATTCTGTGTCCACTTGGATCACTGCCCCTTGCTTGTTCGTTCTTCTCAACATTGTTCTTGTCACTCTCGGTTTTATATCCCGAACCCCCCCAACCTCCGACGACGATCGACCTCATTATTCCGGCATAATCAGTGCCGAGGTTGAGGTTATCGAAGCTAAATCTGATGCTGATGCTGATCACAGCAATATTGTTGTTCAGTCTAAATTGGCTGATCCAGTAGAGAACAATTCCAATCCGGCTGCATCTCCAGCTCAAGTTCAAAAGCCGGCTGCTGCGCTCGTGGTGGAACGAAGAAGCAGAAGTTTCAAAGATTTGAAGGTCACTTTGACGCCGGCTCCTGCTTTATATGCGGAGAAATCAAGATTGAGAAGATCTACGACAAAGGTTTCCAATCTTTCCAAAGAAACTCGCAAGAAAAGGGAGATGACAATTACTGAATCATGCACTCCGGCGGCGCCCAAAACTTCTTCTCCTCAATTGGTTGTGTTCGAGATCTCCACGGATGTGGGAGATTTCGAAGGTGATGAAGAGTGTAATATATTGCATCGCCAGGGAGACGGGATGCCATTGAGCGCCGACGAACTATACGTGAAGGCTGAATCATTCATAGGAGATTTCTACCGCCAGCTCAAAATGCAGCGAGAGGACTCTTGGAATCGCCTCTGCGGAATCTACAGACGGAGTTGCTAGCAACATGAACAATTCATAGTATTCCATAAAATCATCTGCAATAATGGGCATACTAATACCCTTGTTGATTGTTGGATTGTTCATCATATTCACCGTACTGTTGTTATCAGGATCCAAAAAAAGTTGTACTGTATATTGTAATTGTAGTCATATAATTAATGATTCCCATTATGCAATTAATTATACGTTATATGCGAATTATTGTTAGTGTACAGATGGTTCAGGCTATATGCGTTTGCGTCAATTTTGGGTGTGTCCAACTCCAATCATAATCCACTGTCATAGATTTCTTTCGTGGCGCTTATAATTGGTTCTTTTGGCAGTGCCATTGGTCATTGATGGTTTTTTCGGATAGATGTCCCACAAAATTCACTGGATATGGATACTTTTTTTTTACAGATGATATGAGATATGAAGTGTTAAATCACAATCTCAAAGACATAAGGCTTGAACCCGTAACCTCTCCCCATCTCTCTCTAAATCGAAAGAAAATATATACTGTTTTATCTGAGCTATCTCATAGGACTTAGCAGAACTAACTTAGATTCATTCTCAACGCATTATCGTATGGATTTTATTTGAGAATGGCAGAAGTAACCAATATCTAGTAGGAGTTTGTCCTTTAGGTTTTATATCATGAAAAAAAAAATGGTGTATACAGACATCCATTCTTTTTGCAAATTGATAACACAGCCATAATCATGTGGTTGATTAACGTCGAAAGGCTTATTTCATTCTCACAATCTCAACGCAGATATAAAAATAAAGCAACGGAACTTGACAATGATAAGAGCTTGGCCACGCACAAGATGCATCCTCCGTTTTTCATTAGCTAAGGCTTGCTTCTAATCACACTCTCTAATTCGAGCAAAAGTGAACTCTTGCGTTGCTTCAATACGGAATCCATCGCTACCACAAGGTCATCCTATTTGGAGATGAAGTCAAAGGGAGAGCCGAGGTCGTAGTGGGAGAACCAGTCCTCCATTATATTTTTCATTCTCAGATCGGGTAGCACATCTTCTGGCTTGTGCCAATCTTTTACCGAGTTTCGATCATAAGTGATGTGAGACTCAGGGATTCTAACGGGACCCTACATGAATTTCTTTGAAATCGGACAGAAAAACTTTTCGGGTATTTCTTTATAATTCTCTCTATTGTATATATGTCGATATCCACTTAGCTCGCTTTATCTGGAACTTTTGTAATCTTTGTTAATTAGGTAAACGTGGCAATCATTGGTAATGGCAGTAAAATATTAATCATATTAAGTAAATGTGAAAAAGTAAACAAGGAAACGTAAGCATTAAAAAATACAAGAAAGTTATGAACATGAAATCTCATTTAATTGCTAGCCATAAGGTTAGTTTTTATAATTAAAAGATCATTAAGTGTGCCCATCTTCAATAGGTATACGCCTTTCGGCGTAAAGATGAGGAGAAATTTTTTTAGATTTGTTATTTACAAAAAGCCACTCCCCATAACAAAGACAATGGATTTCATGGTAGATTAAAGTTTAAGAGTAGATCAATGAGAATGAAAACGAAAGTTGAAGTGGTATGCTGAAAATGAAACTTAAAAAACCATGTAAAGAGTGATTTCCCTTTCTATAAACGAAGTAAGAAAGAGGATGTCAGAATGGTTGGGTTGCCCTCTACTAGCAAGGAGGATGTGGAAAAAATGGGTATGTCTTTTATCGTCTCTTTTTTTTATCTACTCAAATCTATATTGAAACATGGCTTGTCTAATTAAGAATATCATTCCATAAAATTTTACATATAGGGTAATACTTTGATTCCTATGAAGAATTAGATGGAGGGAGGATTTTAAATAAAAAAGAGGATGCGAGAATGGTTGCCTCTACCAGCAAGGAGGATGTGGAAAAAATGGATATGCCTTTTACCGTCTCTTCTTTTTATCTATTCAAATCTACATTGAAACATGGCTTGTATAATTTAGAACATCATTCCATAAAATTTTACACATAGGGTAATAGTTTGATTCCTATGAAGAATTAAATGGAGGGAGAATTTTTTTTAGGAGATGATAAAGGCTATAATGTAGTAGGTAGAGGATCCATTTCAATAAGGTATAGAGATGAAATAAATAAGTATATGTATGTTGTGAGACATGTACTTGGGATAGAGATGAATCTTTTTTTAATAAGTGAATTCACCAATTGTTGGGTTGATGTGATTTTCATAAGGCATATGGTAAGTTTGTGGGAGGTGCATTGGTATTTGTTGAGGCATCATGGCTGGTACAACTAATAAGAATATTCAAACCTCAAGGAAGCATCTAAAGGATGCATGCTTTGCAAAAGGAGAATGACCCATTTAAATGAGAAAAGTATACAAGACATGCACACCAAAGAAATGGTCAAAGGAATGCATTATAATCTTGATTCATTTCAGGTTTTTGAATCCTCATGTTAAGGTTAATAGTAATTATACAACCAATAAGAAGATTCAAACCCCAAGGAAGCATATAAAGGATGCATGCTTTGCCAAAGGAGAATGACCCATTTGAATGAGAAAAGTCTACAGGACATGCACACCAAAGGAATGATCAAAGTTATGAATTATAATCTTGATTCATTTGAGTTTTTTGAATCATGGATGTTAGGTAACACATGCAAGGGTTAAGTTTTATTTAACCTCTCATAGAGACCAGAGATATTGAACTTAGTGCATTCATAGATATATGGGTGTATGGATGTGGTCTCTATTGCTCTACCACTTTTATAGATGTCAACTTCAATAGAAAGACGAGGGTTGTGATCATGATTATGAAAATTGAGAACTTTAACTCCTTTAGGAATTTTCTTGCTATGGTGGAGGGGAAAATTGGTAAAAAGAGTTTGACGTTCTCGGTCAATTGCATGGAATTATAAGGAAAAAAAATACACCATATTCTCCATGGAAAGACAGAGCAACATAAATGAAGAATTAGACCCAAGTGGAGTAGTCAAGATCTATTATATCTAATGCAAAATTGAGTAGCTCGACTTTTGGGATGAAGCACTTACAACCTTGTCTCACTTGGTCAATTTGTCACTTAGTTCACCCATGGGTGACAAGACACTAGAGGAAGCTTGAAGTGGGAGAAAACCATTTATTTCTCACTTGAGATTATTTTTTTGTGAGGCTTATATGCACGTACCAAGGGGAAACAAGAAAAATTTGGACAAAAAAACCAAAAGGTGTTTGTTGATTGGATACATTGTGTAGAAACCTAATTTATTTAATTCCAAAATTTTGTACAGTTAAACATATAATTCCTTTCAATTTGCATAAATAATTCATTCACCAACATATAAGCATAAATATTCTGCAGAAATTAAAATCTATCTACAACATGAAAATAACTCAACAATTCATAATAAAATACCTCCTTCTGATGCTAATTCCCGTCAATATGGTTGTCCTTTCCCTGTTGCCTTACCTAGCCTGATGCACTGGCCAACTCTACCCAAACCGACTAACCTCCCAGCTAGCTAGGAGCAGCCTGTCTGGCTCCCTAGCTCCAGGAAACCGAAAGGAACCCTGGCCCCCGTGCCCAAAACCCCCAGCAACTCGGTGCCCCCTGAAATAGTTTCCCAAAATAGCAGAACCCAACAACAGAACCAGAAAATCTAAAATGACCAGAACTACAGTCTCTCCTCTCCCTCATTCTTCCTTCCCCCTCTTTACATCATGCCTTCCCGTCCGC
>JASDQU010240842.1:76740-100881 GCA_032191745.1 Picea mariana
AGTTTTAAAAAGACACCAAAACAGTGATGATCCTTTCATAATGGCTTGGGATCATTACAGCCCTTATAAGATGTTGCAAAAGATTGGTGCTATGGAATACAAATTAGAGTTGTCTGCATCTTCACGAGTACACCCAGTTTTCCATGTTTCATGCTTAAATAAGGTTATAGGCAACAAGATCCCAGTTCAAACTGTATTGCCAGAACTTGACGAGGAAGGAAAAATCATATTGGATCTTGAAGCCATAACTGACACAAGAATTCTCCAGCTGAGGAATAGATCCATTTCAAAGTATCTCATTAAATGGAGGAAACTATCGGTTAAAGATTCCACTTGGGAAGATGAGTCTTTTACACAAAAGCATCCAGAGTTACTCAAGTGTTGCGGACAACACTTGCCTCAAGGGGAGGGGCATGTTAAGCCCTAATATTTCTTCATTACCCCTTAATTGGGGCATATTACATTAGTAATGTTATTTTATTTATGTCGGCTTTATTCCATTAGTTGTAATTATACCTCCTAGTCTCTTATATATACCAAGGAGACATTTTCATTTGGAATCATTTTGTACTTGAACATTTATGTCGGGTAAAAGGAGGTTTCCCCCTTGAAGAGACTTATTATCTAAAATTATCTCTTTTTCAAGGCGTTGAGTACTTATTCTGAGGTTTTTCTATGCTATATTGATATTTGGTTCTTAACAGATAGTGGACACACAAGTCAAGAGCACTCACCAATAGAGGATCAAGATTTATCAGGCTGTCAAGGCAGGGAGACTCCTACACCAAGGCAAGTGACTCACCTTGGGAAAAATTCAACAGAAGTTTCCTCACCTAATGGGGGAACTCAACGCAATGGATACCATTGCTTCCTAAGGGGGGAGGATTGATCCAGGTGGATATTGGTGGCCACCCACCTATTCCAACTAGCTCCTCTTGTCAATTTTTAGTTCAACGTGTTCTTCTGTAATCCTTTATAATTGTGGGTTCTACACTTTCGGGGTTGTGTGAAGCCCTACACAGTTTCCAGGTGGATATTGGTCGCCACCCACCTAATCCAACTGGCTTATTTTGTAAGTTTTCATTTCAACACATCTTTTTGTACTTCTAGGGCCGTTTTGGGCCCTAAACAGTGGTTTTTTGGTGTGCCACGATCAAATTGTAGATAGAGTTAGAGTTTGACAACATAATGTGTATTTCTCTAAAAGACCTTTTCAATGGGCTATCACGCGCCTGAAACGGAGGTCGTATGAAAAAGTTACAACCTTGGGAAGTTGAGGTACCAACTTACACATAGGGGCCCACATAACTTTTGTCGTTTCATATCCTAAGGTTAGGTTTTTGGATGTCTAGGGTTTTGGAATTCATGAGTAATGTTAAAAATTCATATGGAGCCTCATTTTAAGCATTCTTCTTAGAGGGATGTGCATACAAAGCCACATCTCTTCTCAGAGATAACTACCACCATTCAAGCAAGTTGTTTCCAGTTCTGCAGTTTTATAGTTTTAGCTTATTTTATTTATTCAATAAAAGTTATTGTTCACTGGATATTTGTTGTTGTTGTTCCTATCTCTGCATTATTGTATTTAGTCTTTTATTCCTTTTGTTCCGCTTATAAGTCCATATCATTAAAAAAACTTATTCTTTTTGCAAGAGAAAAGGGGGTAACTTCACTACAAATTTATGGTGATTCATTGAATGTAGTGAATTGGACCGGGAAACTTCAAAGATGTCACAATATAATATTAGCTCCTTTGATTGAAGAAATAGACATGATTTTAAATAGTTTTGACTCTTTTTCTATTCATCATGTCTACAGAGAACGAAATGTTTTTGCAAATGCTCTATCCAAATCTGGCATAGAGTTGGATTTTGGGTCTTAGACTATCCAGGAATCAAAGGACGGGACCAGGACAAAATATACTCTTTCTCCTTTCATATAGACATCTCATATGATCCTTTTTGTTCTTTCTTAGTTGGACAGCTTCAACATAAGCCAATGCTACTGTATAAGTTGATGGACTGCCTTGTTTTCAAAAGACAAATCTACAGGTTTTTTTTTCTCCTCAAATAGTTTTCACTTGTCTAACACTATAGCTAGTTTTTTCCTCTTGGGCTCATGGATGTAAGTGGGACCATGGATGGTTGTTATTGGTATTCTGCTGGTGGGATGATCCTCTTTTTGTCTCTAAGGCCTCTCTAGGAGGATACTTTTTTTTCCTTTGTAACAGATTGATAGTGCACTGCCTCTATGCAGTAACAACAATACATGTCCTGACATGCATATACAAAATGTAATTCTATTTTTATTTTTTTTGTAAATGAGTGTGAGCATCTATATTACTATAGAAAATTATAGTACAAAAAGGATGCAGAGGCTCCCAAGATCTACCTGAACGGAAACCAGATCCAGGGTCCCTAGAATGCAAAGTCTAACTATAGTCGGGTAGGCCTGGGTCGCCACATTGGGAAACCAACCCAAACCTTCGTAATTCAGTTTGACAAATGCCAATCATAAAGAAAAATAGAGAAAACATAAGCAGGTAGGATTAGCTCCTACACTGAGAGACTCGACTGGGGCTGGTCCTACGCTAGTCTAGGTTGATGGGGTGCTCTTCATCTCCTTCCAGCCGTGCCTTGTTCATCGTCCTCTGTTCTACTAGGCGTATCTTTTTGATACACGTTGGGGTTCCATTTATGTCAGTTGGAGTGATATCTATATGGTGGACATAGTGTAGATATATATTAAATTGTCATGCCAACTGCTCCAGTTTCTCCTGCTGGCTTCGTTGGTCTTCCACAAGTCTTTTTACCCCCACCTCCATGCTTCTTAGGCGGTTGAGAATACATGTGCACTCTTTCTTCTGTTCTCTGGTTTCTGTCATGTCGGTCTCCCTCCGATCCACACACATATTACCTATCACCATTTTTGTTTTCCAGGCTTCCTCCATCGTCCTGTGGTAGAGAGTTGTCTTAGGTTGGGTGGCTCTGGGGTCCCTTATCCCCCCCACTTCCTGGTTCAGTTTTTTCTATGCTTTGCTCCTACGAGCATTGTTGATTTCTCTCTCCCAGTTTTTGATGGTCGTCTTCCCCTTTGTGTCTACCTACTTGAGGAAGGTACTCTTAGCTTCCTTGGTCACCTGTTCAATTCTTGTCGTCCTTCGAGCGCTCTATGGAGGATCTGTCCCCTAGGGGGCTCTCTTGTTGCTAGTTTTCTTCATGCGTACCATATTTTCTTGCAGGTGGCGGTTATGGCGTTGGGTTCTTCCCCTGTTATGCTTCACCTCTTTATAGTAAGTAAGGTGGCCCCTGTAATTTCTTTGCTCTGATCTGTGGTTATTTCTATTATCCCTTCTTTTATGGATCCAACCTGGTTGTGGTCCCATCCTTGCAATCATGGCCTGCTCATCAAGGTGGTTCTTCTGGTCTCTATCATCTACTCCAGAGCGTGTGTACTTGATGATCTTTCTGTTATCCTTGCACCAAATCTTTTCCTTGCTCATTGTACACCATTTGTTTCCTCGTCCCTTCACTGTACTTAGGTGAGGTGTGCCCAAAATTTTCTCTGGTGAAACCTGTCGACCTTCATCCTTCACCACCTGTGGGTTATCTATTCTTCTTTCCCACGGGTGGCCTCTGTACTTCTTTATATTGACCGGACCGTGGTTCTGTGCCTTCGCTTGATGTGTGATCTGTGTCTGCATTTGTTGCCTTGTTTAATTGGTGGGTAGTCGGATTCAACCTGGATCCTACGTGCCCTTCATTTCATGATGTGCCTCCATTCTTTCCATAGTATTTCGTGCTACTACTTCTTTCCCAGTCTTTTTCCGCAATTTGGGTGCAATCTGCTTGGAATTGACCTTGCAGGATGTTGCTCCAGATTGTTTCTAGTTCTGGAGCTTCATTATTGACCCCCTCGTTCTCTATTATGTCCACCAGTCCATTTGCTGACCTTTGAACCCATCGCAACTCCATTGTGATCCTTTTCTGCAAGTGCCCCTGGATTTTTTCCATTAGGTGGGCCAAACGCAAGTGCCTTTGTATTTTGCCCATTCTAGTACCGTTTTGGAGTTTCCTTACTATGCTGATAACCAGCATGGAGTCTCCTTCCACTATGGCGTTTGTCATCCCCTCTCGTCTTAGAATCTCCAGGCTAGTCTCCAAGGCTCCGAATTTCGTTGCGTTGTTGGTTGAGTTGCACAAATTTCCAGCATATAGTCATATGATGTTTCCTTTATTGTCCCTGATTACTCCTCCCAAACCCGTTCTCCCTGGGTTTCCTTTTGCCGCCCCGTTGAAATTCAACTTGAGGGAGCCTCAAGGTGGCGGTTTCCAGTTGCACTCACCTACTTGGAGTTGCGGTGACTGTCTGTATTTAGTGGGGTTGCATCCACTGTTCAGGTGGAAGACCTCTAGGACTCGGGAGTCCTGATCAGTGGGTTGCGCTTTGCCTACTTGGTAGTTGCAGCTCATCACCGTCTCTCATATCATGGAGATTATTGTTTCCTTGATCTTCCCTTCTGGCCAACTTTGGTTTCTGAAAATGTGTCGGTTAATTTCCTTCCATATCAACCATATGATCATTCCTAGGGTGAGGATCCAACATAGGTTCACCTCTTCTTGTTCATTGTAGTTGCGGCAATGTTACCTCAACTCCTATCAGACTAGCGGAAGATACTTGCTGCCCAATCCCATAGTTCTGCAGTGTAGGCGCATTCGTCGAGGAGATGGTTTGTTGTTTCCTCCTGGGCTTGACACAAATGACATCTTGAAGGACCAACGAATCCTCTTTTCCTTAGATTATCGCAAGTTAGGATACCTTTGTGTATTATTAGCCATAGGAAAATTTTAATTTTTGGCCATTGGGGGTTGTTCCAAAGCTTATCCCAGTGGTGCGTTGGGTCTTCTTGGTCTCGGTCTACCATATAGTGTCGGACTTCTTTCAAATTGAAATCCCCTCCATCCTTCTGTCCCCACCTCAATTGGTCCTCTCCTTCGATGAATGTTATTTTCCATCTTCCCAGATCCTCCTCCACCTCTTTTATTGTTGTTGCGGCTATATCATTGTTCTGTGGTGTAGTCTTGTCGTAGATTCTCCATTTGTTGCGATCTGTTTCCTGTTTCCAGTATTGATAGATGTTGATTTTACCTTGCGTGATGAGGTCCTGTTGGAGTATCCCTCTGTCTGGGTTCTCCATCCTTGGTTCCTGCTACCATGCATCCTCCCAGAATCTGGCTATTCTGCCATTCCTGATTTCCCAAAATCTATGTGTCTGAATCTAGGCTTTGTTGCACCAGGCTCGATTCCAAATTGTTGAACCTTCCCTGGTTCCCCCAAAGTGGATTCTATCCTGGTCGCGCATGTCTGGGGCATATTTTTCCTTCTATAGGTTTACCCAAGGTGTTGTAGTTTCTTTGACCCAGTGCCACCAAAGTTTCACCCCATAAGCGTTATTGGTCATTTGTGAATCTTGTAGCCCCATGCCTCCTTTGCTTTTTGGCTAGCAGAGTTTGTCCCAGGCCACCAGGGCCCATTTTTTCTTTGTTTCCGCACCTCGCCACAGGAAGTCCCTCTGGATGGCTTTATTTTCTGTAAGATCCCCTAAGGAGTGGGGAAGACTGACATCATGAAGGTTGGGATTGCTTGTGAAACAAACTTGGTTAGGATTAGTCTTCCTGCTAGGTTGAAGGATCTATACGTCCAGTTTTTTACCCTCTCCTCTAACCTGTTTATTACTCCTTCCCAAGTTGACATTTTGTACACTTTGTCTGTCAAGGGACCAACTACCCCAAATGATTGGGGTTGCGTCCACCGTTCAAGTGGAAGACCTCTAGGACTCGGGAGTCCTGATCAGTGGGTTGCGGTTTGCCTACTTGGCAGTTGCGGCTCATCACCGTCTCTCGTATCATGGAGATTATTGTTTCCTTGATCTTCCCTTCTGGCCAACTTTGGTTTCTGAAAATGTGTCAGATAATTTTCTTCCATATCGACCATATGATCATTTCTAGGGTGAGGATCCAACATAGGTTCACCTCTTCTTGTTCATTGTAGTTCTTTTTCCAGAGATTGATGGTTGCAGCAATGTTACCTCAATTCCTGTCGGACTGGCGGAAGATACTTGTTGCCCAGTCCCATAGTTTTGCAGTGTAGGCGCATTCATCGAGGAGATGGTTTGTTGTTTCCTCCTGGGCTTGACACAAATGACATCTTGAAGGACCAGCGAATCCTCTTTTCCTTAGATTATCCCAAGTTAGGATACCTTTGTGTATTATTAGCCATTGGAAAATTTTAATTTTTGGCCATTGGGGGTTGTTCCAAAGCTTATCCCAGTGGTGCGCTGGGTCTTCTTGGTCTCGGTCTGCCATATAGTGTCAAACTTCTTTCAGATTGAAATACCCTCCATCTTGAAGGACCAACTACCCCAAATGATTGGGGTTGCGTCCACCGTTCAGGTGGAAGACCTCTAGGACTCGGGAGTCCTGATCAGTGGGTTGCGCTTTGCCTACTTGGCAGTTGCGGCTCATCACTGTCTCTCGTATCATGGAGATTATTGTTTCCTTGATCTTCCCTTCTGGCCAACTTTGGTTTCTGAAAATGTGTCGGATAATTTCCTTCCATATCGACCATATGATCATTTCTAGGGTGAGGATCCAACATAGGTTCACCTCTTCTTGTTCATTGTAGTTCTTTTTCCAGAGATTGATGGTTGCAGCAATGTTACCTCAACTCCCGTCGGACTGGCGGAAGATACTTGTTGACCAGTCCCATAGTTTTGCAGTGTAGGCACATTCATCGAGGAGATGGTTTGTTGTTTCCTCTTGGGCTTGACACAAATGACATCTTGAAGGACCAGCGAATCCTCTTTTCCTTATATTATCCCAAGTTAGGATACCTTTGTGTATTATTAGCCATTGGAAAATTTTAATTTTTGGCCATTGGGGGTTGTTCCAAAGCTTATCCCAGTGGTGTGTTGGGTCTTCTTGGTCTTAGTCTGCCATATAGTGTCAGACTTCTTTCAGATTGAAATCCCCTCCATCCTTCTGTACCCACCTCAATTGGTCCTCTCCTTCGATGACTATTATTTTTCGTCTTCCCAGTTCCTCCTCCACCTCTTTTATTGTTGTTGCGGCTATATCATTGTTCTGTGGGGTAATCTTGTCGCAGATTCTCCATTTGTTGCGATCTGTTTCCTGTTTCCAGTATTTATAGACGTTGATTTTACCTTGCGTGATGAGGTCTTGTTGGAGTATCCCTCTGTCTGGGTTCTCCATCCTTGGTTCCTACTGCCATGCGTCCTCCCAGAATCTGGCTATTCTGCCATTCCTGATTTCCCAAAATCTATGTGTCTGAATCCAGGCTTTGTTGCACCAGGCTCGATTCCAAATTGTTGAACCTTCCCTGGTTCCCCCAAAGTGGATTCTATCCTAGTCGCGCATGTCTGAGGCATATTTTTCCTTCCATAGGTTTACCCAAGGTGTTGTAGTTTCTTTGACCCAGTGCCACCAAAGTTTCACCCCATAAGCGTTATTGGTCATTTGTGAATCTTGTAGCCCCATGCCTCCTTTGCTTTTTGGCTAGCAGAGTTTGTCCCGGGCCACCAGGGCCCATTTTTTTTTTTTTCCACACCTCGCCACAGGAAGTCCCTCTAGATGGATTTATTTTCTGTAAGATCCCCTAAGGAGTGGGGAAGACTGACATCATGAAGGTTGGGATTGCTTGTAAAACAGACTTGGTTAGGATCAGTCTGCCTGCTAGGTTGAAGGATCTATACGTCCAGTTTTTTACCCTCTCCTCTAACCTATTTATTACTCCTTCCCAAGTTGACATTTTGTACACTTTGTCTGTCAAAGGAACCTCCAAATACTTGGCAGGGAGTGTTTTTCTTTCAAATCCTAGAATGTTGGTCAGATTCCTTTAGATAGTTGGATTGGTATTGAAGAAGAAGATCATCGAATTGGAGTGGTTGATCTCCATGCCCGAGGCTTCCCCAAAGTCTTTGAGGATTCATTTGTAGGCTTTGGCTTCCTTGACCGTGGGTGTGCCATGGAGTAATGTATCATATACAAACTGTTGGTGAGTATAAGTAGGGCAGTCTTCATAGGGTTTGAGCCCTGTGATTTCCCCAGTTGTGGTTGCGTTCTTTATGCTCCGACTGAGACCTTCCATCATCAGGATGAACAGGAAGGGGGACATTGGGTCTCCTTGTCTGATACCTCTCATGGGCTAGAAAGGTTTGGCCGGGGATCCATTGATTAGTAGAGAGTGGCTTGTTGTGGATATGAGATTGACAATCCAGTTGATCCAGTGCTGGGTGAAACCGAAGGCTTCTAAGGTCTTGACCATATAGTGCCAACTAATTTTATCATAAGCTTTTGCTAGGTCTAGTTGTATTAACATCCCCCCCTCTTCTGAAGCTTCAAGGTGTGAATGATCTCATGGGCTTGGATGGTGTTGTCCATTATTTGTCGTCCTTCCACAAAGCCCGCCTATTCTTGCGAGATCAATGAAGGTAGGAGGGGTTTCAGTTTATTTACTATAACTTTGGAGATTATCTTGTAGACCACATTGCATAGTGCTATAGGTATGTACCGGTCAAGGGTTTTGGCTTCATTTTATTTGGGGATAAGTGTGATCATTGTGGCATTTAGTGCTTTAAGGATGGAGGCAGACCTTTTAGAGTCTTCTACAACCTTATAAACGTCATGTTTGATGATTTCCCAGCAGGCTTTGAAGAAATCCACTGTAAATCCATCTAGACCTGGTGCTTTTCCACTGGGCATTTCCTGAAGAGTCTGGTCAACTTCCTCCGTGGTAATTGATTTGTTCAAGGAGATATTTTGTTCCTCTGTGACCAGGCGTGGAATATGCTGGGTTATTCTTTGGATGGCCTCTGATCTATCTTTGTGAGGTTCTTGGGATATCCTGTGGAAGTGTTTGACCAGAGCGGTTTCAATCTCCTAATGTGACTCGTGTTTGATTCCATATTGGTCCTTGATTTTTAGGATTTTGTTGTCAGCTCTTCTAGCCATGGTTGTTCTATGGAATAACTTGGTGTTCCTCTCTCCCTCCTTTAGCCATCGAATGCAGGAATTTTTATGCCAGATTGTTTCTTCCTGCTAGCATCATGCCTCCCATTCTTGGGTCATTTGGAGCTCTTCCTTTTTCTGGTCCTCTGTATAGCTATCCAGTATGCAAGTTTCTTGGAGATTTTTCATTTTTTCCGCTATGTCATTTTTCTCTTTGTTTATATTCCTGAAAGTATTCTTGTTCCATTCTTTGAGATTATCTTTGATGTACTTAAGTTTCTTATGCAGTTTGAACATCCTTGTCCCTTGTTCCGGTTGCTCCTCCCACCACCACTGTTTGATTCTTTCCTTGAAAGTCGGGTGGTCAATCCATAATTTCTCGAATCTGAAGGGTATGTTCTTTGGTGCCGATTGGAAGCCTACTTCCAGTTGCACTGGCCAGTGATCAGAGCCCCCCCAGGGAAGGATGTTGCTATCTAAGGTTAGCCCCTACATAATGATTGACTCCAATATAAGGAATCTGTCGAGTCTTGTTGCTACCTGATACTGGTTCATCATTTTATTGTTCCAGGTGAACTGGCCATTCTTGGTTTGGATATCTACCATCTTCGCTCTGTCTATAAAATTTGAAAAATCCTCTGCATCCTGACCCAGTCTTCTTGTACCACCTTTCTTCTCCGCAAGTGAGGTGATGATGTTGAAGTCCCTTGCCAGGATCTAGTGGAGGTTGGTGGATCGGGATTTTATATATTCTAGGTCTCTGATTATACCTCTTTTTTCCTTTGGCCCTTGGGGCCCATACACATTAGTGCAGAGAATCTCCTCCGTGTTTCCAATTATTTGCATGTGTACCGTTAGGGTGTACCTGGTTTCTTTGGTTGCTATTAGATTTAGAATTTGTGGGTTCAACAATGTGAGAATACCGCCTGAACTTTGGTGGTCTTCTATGGCTACCATTTTGTACTTGCACCAATGTTGTTTACTGATAGCCTCCATTATGTCTGTAGTGCATTTTGTTTCTTGAATGAAACAAAGATCTGGTTGTTCCTATTTTAGTTTAGTCCCAATGATTCTTTGCTTTTTAGGGTTGTTTGGGCCTCTTATATTCCAAGTTATAACCTTCATTTAAACATGTGGGGGGGAGTGGGGAAAGAGTTTCTTGATCTTACCTGAATTTATCAGTAGTGCACCCAGCTCCTGTAGTGCTACATTGTTTTATTTTCTACCTTTTTTCCTCCTCGTCTGCTTGGGTGATAGTTGCGACTATCATTCTCCAGTTTTGACTCCTAGGTGTCTTGTCTCCCCGTGTGTACGTTTTTGTCCTCTGGCTTTAGCTTCCTCTCGTAGGAGAAACAGGTACTGGATGCGGTCGAGTTGCTCTGTTGGTACGTTTTCGACTCCCTGCCTTTTCCATTGTTCCAGTATGTTCAGAAGGTCTATCCCTTCCCTTTCCACCAAGTCCCTGAGATCAGGGTGTTCTGTGTCGAATTCTGTCGAGGTCATCTCCGCATCTCCCTCTTCATCTTGCATGGTTGTGTTGTCGTATTTTGTTTCTCCATCCATCGGGGTTACACAACTCCCCTGCGTTCTTATGTTTCTTGGTTGGTGGGTAGGCTCCTTTGTTTCTTGGGCTCTGACTTCCTGGAATTTTTCTGAGTCTCTTTCATCTGTTGTTCCTTTGTTTGTTTGGCCCCTTCCTTCTTTTTTATTCCGGGTCTCCTGGTTATTTTCTGTCGAGGTTTTATTTTTCTTTTTATTTTCTATGTTCCTGGGGTTCGGTGTTATAAACCCTTCCTCATCTTGTTGTGTTTTGGGGTTTGTCACTTCCTTCTTTTTATTTAGAGGGCATTCTTTGATCAAGTGGCCATGCTCATGGCATCTTCTGCATCTAAAGGAGATCTGTTCGTAATCTATGTTTTGGATCCATTCCTCATCCCTGAATTCCAGACTTATGGCTTCTAGGAGTGCTCCAGAAATGTCCATCTCTATGCATATTCTTGCATACGATGTGTATCTTCCTTTTAGGGTGGCTTCTGAGGTCTTCACATATTTCCCTAGTTTGTTTCCTATTGCTTCAAAGGTGGAGGGAAACTAGTAGTCTAAGGGTAAGGAGTGGAATCTTAGCTAGACTAGTACCTTTTTGAACGTTTCTTTTTTAGGGGAAAATTTTTCTTTCCAGGGTTGCATGTATAGTCCATATGAGGCGTGGAAGTATGGCCCTCCCTCGAAGATTCTATCCCTATCCTCCAAGTTCATGAATACTATTGTGAAGAAACCCTTCGAGCCGAGGTGGAGCTCCACTTCTCCATTTGGCTTCCAATGATATTTGATCCAGTTCCGCAGTGTTCTTTCTGTGGGACATAACCCCATGAACTTGCATATGAGCGCATGCATCTTCATCTTGTCCCTGTAGAGTTGGGCTTGTGGATCCTCCAGTATCACCTTGGGTATCATTGTTTTTTTGGGCTTGCATGGGTTGTGCCCTTCTATCCCGTTGGTCTTCACAGTCTCGTGCGCCTCGTTCAGAGTTTCCTTTGCGTCTTCCTCCGTGGTCTTGTTTTTGTCCTGACTTCTTTCTTGACACTTCCCTAGGTCTAATCCGGAGGTTCGTGTCATTGGTGCCTTGAAAAATCCACCTCTTGGCCCTTTCCCTCTGTCCACCACTACCTGTTTGTATGAGGGAGTCCCCTTGCCCCCCCCTTTGGTGCTCATGCTGCTCTCTGCTATCGCCGCGATTGTCAAACCTTCAAACCTCATAACCATGGTATTTGAGTATTTGTTGTTGTTGAAGTGTGGTTGGACCATGAGCATAATACAAAATGTAATTCTATTATATGGATAAAATTATTCTTTTTTCCAAGGAAAAAAAAAATGCATCGATGAGTAACTAATTTGGTTTAAAAATCAACGGGGTTATAAATTGCAAATTTGTTGATGGTTATTGGGTTAGGGGTTAATAACATCAACTATTAACATATTAGGGCTACATTCGACCATGTTTTCTTTTAGAAAGAACGTTTCTACATGTAAAAAAATCAGTCCTTATACAACTAATTTTCATTAGTATAAATTTATTGTTGATTTTAAAATTTTTCATCCCATCCCATCCCATATAATGTCAAATTTTGACATTTTTTTAGGGAATGGCATAGAAAAGGGAGAAGGAATCTAATTCTAATTTTCAAAATCAACCTTTAACTCCAAACCTCAGTGACATGTCAAAATAACTTCAATACTAGACCCCAAGTATTGTTAGAGACATTGCACAACATTGTCTCTAATCAATGTACTATTGTGTTAGAGACACTGCACAACACTCAAATAAATATAATAATGCTTTTAATATTATCATTATTATGTAGAGTAACCTCATTCTTTATTCCCCAATGACTTAGCCAAGACTTGACATCTTTATGCCACCCCTCCTTGAACCATAGGTGGTTTTGTCTAGAGTTTGAAACAATCTTGGGAAGTCTCTCGTCTTTCATGTTCTTTACCTTATTCTTGTACATTAGGTACCTAGTTATAGCCGTGTTATCAATGGGGGAAAGACTCGCTTCTATGAGGAGGATAGGATAGGGTGTATTGTCTTTAATTTTGAGATCACAAGCTATAAAATGCTTTTAGTTTTGCTCAGTCTTTCTCCATGATTCTCTAGAGATGTTGTAGTCACATACTTCATAACCATATAAGATAACAAGAGTGAGATTTTCAGAGATGAATTCCTTCTTATCCCACAATAAAACCACTTCCAATTTTTTGGGGCTTTGAGAGGTTTTAGGTTGACATCCAAAAATATGGGTTAGAGATGTGCTACAACCTAAAGTAGAGGTTAGAGATGTGCTAGCTAGAATTGTCTTAGCAAATAGGAAAATCTTAGATTCATGAAAAGTATATCCTCCCACCGGAAGCTAACGAGTCGTTAATGATTATGGAATTCAAACTTTGTCTTAAAAAATAAAATCAAATATTAAAATTCAAACAAATCTAAATTCTAATAGAAATTTCGACTAGCTATGTCAAACAAGAAGGGTTTAATATTGTTGGTGATTTATAAAATGTTGGAGAATGAACATCGAGATTTGAATGGATCATAAAAGATGTGTTGTAGATCAATCATATATGAATGTTTTAAATTTCAGAGTTATTAATTTTTAGACAAATTTATGAGTTGATTTTTTTTTCTTGGGTGTAATTTAGTGGTTACGATGGTAGGTGGTCATATAAATAAGTTTGATTAAATCTTCATCAACCTAGAATATTTTATATAAAAAAATTTAACATGAGAGAATATTCCCTTGATGTAAGGGAAATTTTTTATAAACTCAATAGATATTAAAGAATATTGGAAAATAATAAAATAAAAAACGTATCCCTCGTGCAACAGAATAAATTCATGCACAAGTTGAATTTTTGTACAATGTGATAAATATTTATGGAAGTTTATATGCACTGACGTATTAATATTATATATATATATATATGAACAGAGGAGGTGCAGGAGGATAGGGAGAGACACGTTTGCAATTTGATATAATTATTGTGATTTGTATATATAATGATATATAAGAGCCTATGATTGGACAGCGTGGGAGGATAAGAATAAGTTAATATAGAATTTTTGAAGTCCAATCTGCATCACGTGAATACTGAATTATGCAGTGTATTTTTTAAGTAAATTTCTGTAATTTAATAAAAAATAACTTTATCCACTCATTTTACTTGCTGCAAAAACTTGGTCAAAGAAGCCTAGCCAACACAGCACATGCCCATGCTGCTGCTTTAGTGGTCCCATGTATTAACAACTCTTCGCCGATTTATTGAATTAAACTGGTCTTCAATTTTGCCCAAACAGTTTTTCTCTCTGCACAACGACAATACCCATCGACCGACCGTAATAAGGACGGGAGTTAATAAATAATGGCGGATGCCTGCTGCTACGACGCTTTCCGGGAGGCACAGCCCTGCAAGCCTGTCACAATTGTTGAAGGAATAGGCTATTCGTGTAGCAAACAGCCCCTATTTTCAGGCGAGTTTAGTACACGAATAGACTGCTCCATTGTTTAACAGGAGAACGGACTGTAGAATTCGAGTGCGCCCGCCGTTGCGGATTCGAGTGCCCCCAATGGCAGACCGTTGGTCAAATCTAAATCGCCAGACAAGTCTCGGCGTATCGCCTGGGTGGTTTATATTTGATTATGCTTATTATATTCATTTCGACCTTCTTTCAACTCGCCCCGACCGGAGAGATTCCCGGATACGACGGCAGCGCACTGCCGGCTGTGAATTACCAACTGGCCACCAATTTCATTTGCAATTTCAAGCACTGCCGGCCGTGAATTTGTCATTACCAACTGGCCACCAATTTCAATTTAAATTGGAGTTTCAGTCAAAGTTATATAGACGAGACTGGTTAAGGGGCGGGGCGGGGCGGGGCGGGGCTTCCATCCGTGGGTCATAAGTATGTCCGTTGCTTTATTTCTTCCTCTGGGTCCCGCAGACGTAGAAGGATACCACATCAATCCTTTGCTTTGCTTTGCTTTAATGAATGAATTATTATTATTCCGCCCATTCGCTGCTCCTCATTATGCAATCAAATCATTGCAAAACGGGAGCGAAGGACTTGCCCCACCTTTTAAATCCCACATCGAGTAAGTAAAATTAGATTAAACTTCAAACTGTTACATATTTTTCCAAATTTTGTGTGGATATCGTTTTGGAAAAAAACGCCGTTGCATGCATGTGTTTTCTGAGCAGATACGAATGGAACCCGAGATTCGATAACATTCTTAGCATGAAAAGAACTTCAAAAGCAAAAATAGAACTTTGTAGCGTAGCTACGTCTACTGTGATTTACTTGTAATTAGATAAAAAAAAGCTGCTCGAGTTGCAGCATATAACAATTAGCGGTTCTGATTAAATTATAAGAAAGGCCATCAAGTTGCATTATATTATATTAACAGAAAGTTGATAAAATAGTAACAAAGTTACAGATAATGGTGGTGAACATGATGGAGATTTTGACAACCTTTCATAACTGTTGGAGCGTCATTCGTTGGCCCTTTTTTTTTACAGTAAGTGAATGGTCAATGTTCAAACTCTCTCGAGTTAGTCAAAGTAAGTTTGGTTATAATAATCTGAATCTCGCAGCATTGGAAGATGGGATGGTTAAAGAAGAAGGGAACAAATCTGACACAAACATGGTGCTGGACGGTCCAGAGAAGAGCCGAACAAAATATTTGATTTCCCTGGGCAATAAATAATGATTCTATATCTTAAAATGACAGTGTGCATACATGCATTGACGGATCTTTAGTGAGCGCCTGCACGCCAATAGAAGTGTAGCATGTGCTCACAACTAAATCACTCACACTTCCTCATCCTTTGGGTTTGAGTTGGCGGCCAAATTCCGTTACCGCCGACCGCACCGCCGATGGTTCCGGCCGTGCTGTAAGGGAAATCGGCAGCCTGTTGCCGGAATGAAGCGGATAGAGGGTCTGCTTCATTCTTCCACGTGGAGGTCCCTTGCGCTTTGCTGTCCAATAGACTCGGCATTTCATCTGCCACGTGGACTGGATAACGAGGAATGATATCCGTTGACGGGACGTTGTGTCTCCTGAGACGAGAAAGAAAGCCTTGGGAAGGGGCAGCGTCCGGCTCGCCCATTTATTCAATCATAATAGAGAAATGGGCCTCCGTCTATGCGTCTGCGTCTGCCACAGACCCATACGTGCAACCCATCCTCAGACTTGAATTGAAGGAGGAGGAAAAGGGCGAGGTTTGTCCGTTTCTGCTTATTTAAATTCAAATTGCTGATTAGGGTTGATTAAGGCTTCAGTCTGTGCGTAACTTTTACATGAAGCTGTGCATGTGCCAACGACGTACAAAACCAATATAAAATTCAAAAAAAAAAAAAAAGTAATTTTAACATTTACAAGGGTTAATAATAACTTATGGGACAGATCGTCTCACACACTGATTTCGGCAGTTCAGCCCTTTTCCTGTTTAACTTGATGATGAGTTTCCTTCATTTCTCCGTTGTCCTTTAGCTGAATAAGTCATTTCAAGAATTAACTATCCAGATATTTCTATAACTTCTATTTTTAGCTTTCAATTTTTTTTTCTCTAAATCTGATTTTTTTCAAATTATACTTAAGATATTATCTTTTGATTCAAAATAATATATATTTATTTTTATGATAGATAAAAAATTACAAAGAGAAACTTGCAGAATGTTTTAAAAACAAGAGCATGCGAATATTTCATGACTATTATTTTTACTCTCAACGATTATCGAGGCAGCGTTCGTATTCTACTATTTCATATTTGTTCAACGCAAGTGTCCAATCAGGAGAGATAACTCTGTACCAACAGAGAAAAATATACAATTAATGAAGTAGCTTTTATATACGCTGCGTTAACTTTGAATCTGTAGACATATATCTACATGCGTTTTTATTTAAATAAAAACTTACAAACGTTTTTTCTCCTTCATGTGTTAATATATTTTATCATGTCAGAAAATAATATTAATATTTAAATAAAAAACTTAAAAACGTTTTTTCTCCTTCATTTGTTAAAACATTTTATCCTGTCAGAAAATAGTATTATTAGAGCCATAAAATACAATTGGAACACATTTTCAAAGAAAGAAGATAAATGGATATCTCAATCTTAATGCAATTTGCCACTTGCCAAAATAAAATTCAAAAGAATGAGTGAAATGGAATCCCCATTAAACAATATTTTTCTTCAATTAAAAACATATCCAGCTTGTAAGAAATTCACTGTTTCAAAGCTGTTTTTTCCAACAAAGAAGACAAAGAAATTTTGAAACATGAATAATATTTTACAAATGTGATCATTGGTCAAAAGTTTAAATTGACAAAAGTTTAAATTGACAATTGGACATATATGATAAATTTATTAATATAAGAGTAATTTGTTTTTTGAAATTATTAAAATTTATTATAATTTAATTGTCAATCCATAGTAAAATATTTATGATTGATTACGATTTAAAAAATATAAAAAGAATATTATATATATATATATATATACTAAATTTCAAAATTGCTTTATGTAATGATATATATTGTGTACATAATATATTATCCTTAAACATAGATTCTAAACTAGACTTAGAGACACTTCCACATGTCGCTTATTTGACAAATTGTTTCAAAATACAAATAGACTTAAAAAACATTCAGAATTTTGAACACTACCTTGTGCTTCTTTTCCTTCTCCCACTTGAGGAAAACTTTGTTCTTCAATGTCCAATGGGTCCTTCACTTGATTAACAATGTCATCCTCCCTTGTTCGACGCTTTCCAGAATCTAGATCGTTTGATGCTAGTGAGAGCCAGTCCATGTGCGAAGCTGTTACAAGGATGCGCAACCTCCTACACTCTTCTTCCAAGGAATCAATTTGTTGATTATGTCATGAGAGGAGCGTCATGACATTGGCATTATGCAGGTTACCGACTTGATCCAATTCTTCCAATTTGGCTGAGATGACCATTAAATCCCTATTGTTCACTTGCGTAACCTCTTTGTGTCGCCTCAATATTTTCCTAAATTCCTTATGGTATGGATTCTCCATGATTTGTATGTGCAAATAATAACCCAAAATCCAACTCCCACACCCAAATGATTCCCTACAACGCCCTTGAGGAACTACTTCTTGATTGTAACACCCCCCCTCTAAACTCCGAGTATATGTAATTAATCACGATTGGTGACTGCCATGTAATGACATATAATTATTGTAAATATCGTTCAATTGTAAATGCCAAAAACTAACCATTAGGTGAAGCCTTAAGTACTGACCATGATACCACTAGAGGAAAGAGTGAGGAAAATTAGAATGGGATTCATCATACTAAAGATGGCCCAAACCTCCTTGCTGATAATAATTGATTTTCAAATTATTTTCTTCAGCCTTGATTTCAAGGAAAATCAATTAATGAGGAAGTATGGTAGTTGGACAACCAACTACCCCAAATAAATCTAGGTATGGGAGATCGGATTATGAAAACAAAAACTGTCAAATATAGGTACAACAACGTACCAATTTTGCAGCCCCAGATTGACCCATGGGTTTCCTTCTGACAGAAGGAAGGGGACAGGTCGAGAACCTCCCCAAGTTGTGCATGCAGGAGAAACACACAAGGGGGGCAGAGAGCATAAGAGCTCTCAATCTCAAGCCTGAGATTCCAAAAAAAGAAAAAAAATGACATGCGTTAAGAGGGTTGTGAGCTTGATGTTGGGAGGCATCTGATAAACCTCGAGGAGGCCTAGGCCATGTAGATACAAGAAAATATTAACTAAGAGTGGTGTGAAGGATAGTCAACTTCCCTTGTCAATCTCCCTGAGAATTTGAGGGAGACTCCCTGGTGGTATCATGGCTTGGCACGGGGGTGGCCTGTTGCTGAAGTGACTGAGCATGCAAAGCCTAGAATTGGGTGGAAAGGAGAACAACCATAGTCGGTTGGTTGGTTGTAGCCAATGAAACATATAAGTATCTCTATGCTCTGCATACTTAATTTGAAAATTAAGGGTTTACATTTGCATTGGTGTTGTATATGCATATGTCTGGTTAATGGATTTAACATTGTTCCATTAGGAACCTTTATATTTGCATGATAATGTATCATAATGGAATTGTATGTAATTTCACACCTGAACTGGAGAATTCATGTACTTTACCCTGAATGATAAGAACGTTTTGTATTGTCCGAAAATAAAGAAAGTACAAGTGTGAACGAGCTTCTGGCTTGCGCAGTAGAATTATCTATTGCAGTGTCTTGCCAATGAAATGGATCATGGTGGGTAAACTAAGAAATGAATGATAGTTCACGCTCGTATATTGTTGTATGAGTGATGAGACTCAACAACCGTCAATCCTTGAGTTGGATCAAATCTCAGTCGTCCAAGGGTGGGCTAAATAATTGTTGAACTTCCTTTGTAAAACAGTGAGAGATTATGACCGATGGATCGATAGATGGTTAATTTCCAACCGTTGATCTATCACGTAAGATCGGGAGGGATTTGACGACGGGGTCATAGAGATGACACCGATCATCACCTAAGTCGTGAAGGAATAAATATTGTTGGATTGGTGGAAGGACCTGGTGATAGTCGTTCGATGGGTATCGAAATATCAGGAGCCAGGGTTAGAACCCTTGGTTAATTTGGGGTTTCGGATACTGGAGTACTGGAAGGTCCCATGTGGCATACTTCATTAAGCCCCCAATGCTTGATTCCTAGTGGACAAGGTTCCTATGTGGGGTTCCAAACCCTTTATTGTATATATATAAGAATGAGCAAGAAGAGGACGCCATGTGTGATGAGGAAACCACATAGGAAGACAACGTGGAAGAGGATGCCACATGGCGATGATTAATACATCCACGAGTTAAGTGTGGGGCCAACATACTGAAAGTTTTATGTCAGCGTCTTTAAACGGTAGTCATCGAATCTACCCATAAGAGATCTTAGTCGTAGATCTTGCGGTAAGGGATCGAGGTTCGTAACCCCAATATTAGCATAATTAAATGTCTCATAATCCCTATATGGTGGACCACGGGGTATTTTAAGGTGTAAGAGACTAGTAAAGAGCCATGGTCCCGAAGATCGTGGTTACCTGGTGTCCACACATGTCATCCTTCAGATGACAAGTGTGGGGCCAACATACTGAAAGTTTTATGTCAGCGTCTTTAAACGGTAGTCATCGAATCTACCCATAAGAGATCTTAGTCGTAGATCTTGCGGTAAGGGATCGAGGTTCGTAACCCCAATATTAGCATAATTAAATGTCTCATAATCCCTATATGGTGGACCACGGGGTATTTTAAGGTGTAAGAGACTAGTAAAGAGCCATGGTCCCGAAGATCGTGGTTACCTGGTGTCCACACATGTCATCCTTCAAATTTCAGATGAGGGACGAATCCCATCGTTGATCTTAATGAGGGATCCAATATGTACCATTGATCCCCTTTAACTAAACCCAACTCCTTTCGTGGAACACCACATAACTTGGACCATGTTGGAACCTTGTGCTCCACGTGTCATCTCGTGAGAGGACTATCATGTCAACATGATGTATCTCGGCATTGGAATGTCGACATGTGTTAGACTTCCCAACATACAAGAACTCGTCGAGGTTTGAGATCCACCAAGACGAGAACCGTCGATCTATGGAGTAACGAGATGATCTCCATCGTTCAATCCTCTAGGCCACTAAAACGCAAGGAAAGTTTCAACAATGATGTGTCACACTATGAATGGCCCATGTGTCATGACATGGGAGGGCCACATGTCACCCCTTGGTGGTTGCATGTGTCACATTGATTTCGGATATTTGGATGAGGGTCTATGTAGAAAATGAGTGCTACATGTTAGATAGTATGATCACCACATGTCATGCCAAGTCATATTGTGCTATGACATATCATATCACGGGTATGCCACATAGAGTATACGTGTTTATGGTAGGTTGCATTGGATGTAGAGGCTCGGGTTTGGTGTCTCAAGCCTTGACCGTTGGATCTGAACCACAAGAGATCTGGGTCATTGATTTGATAAGGGGGCTCTAGCACCTTGGAGTCCCGAGGTTTCGATGGTCGATGTAATATCGATCGTCGATTCCATATTGCGGATCAAACCCGGACTGCTGATCTTCCCTATAGTTAAACTCAAACCTTATCGTGGGCCCATGCAGAACCTAGACTACGTTGGAACCCATCCTCCACACATCGCTTTTTATATGGGTTGATTACATTATCTTGACATATCACGACGTAAGTCCCGCAAGCATATTACATCCTCCCAACTTACCAAGATTTGACATGGTTCGAGATTCGTTGCGATTATGGCCATCGATCTGTCAATCGACAATATGATCTTGACCATCGCTTCTTATAAGAAGGAAACACAGACTGTGGTCCATGTGTCATACAGGGAAAGTGCCATGTGTACAAGATGCTAACTAATCTCGGATCAAGAGTTTTGGGACTTTGAAAAACGTAAAAAGGTTCGAAATCTCGGTGGTCGATGTCCAAAGATATCGAGGGTTGGTGTCCCGAGATGAAGTCAGATGATCCCACCATCCCTATGTGCAATGGATAGGTGTCAAGGCCTGGTTAAGTTGGATCTTGGGGAAAGTTTGTAGTAAGCGCTAAGCGCTTGGAGGGTCGGGGCTGGTGGAATAGGTGGCAAGTGCCATGCCTGCAGCCATGTCTGCACAAAAGGTTCATGTGTTCTGACATGTTATTGCCACGTTAGATGAGCACGATGACTGGAGTCACATGGATGCCACATGGCAGTAAAGAGGTCTTAGTCTAGTAAAGGCCCCAAATCTTTAAAAGGCCATAAATTTTGATCCAGATCTCTTTTTGGAGAAAACTTATTTTCGTTGGAAAGATCTTGGAGAGAAGATGATGTTGGTGTACTCAAAAAGAGGTTTGGATATGGTTGAAGGAAAGAAAAAAATTAATACCCCATCCCTTAAAGGGGTATTTAGGGGGTTGGGTGTCTTACAAGTGGTATCAAAGCATGGTTCAAACACTAGGCCTGGATGGGCCAGAGACCAGTCATAGGACTGGTACAACAAGGTTAAGATGAGCCTTTTGAAAAGTGTTTCTATCTTTAAAGGATTATATTTATTATCTGCATTAACTCGTTGAGGATAAGGACTACAGATTGAAACTTTTATGTTGTTTTAATTTTTTTACAACAAAAAACTTAACATGATGACTGCAGCAAAGGGATTAAATTTTTGACCCATTGGCTTGATGGCTATCACTAAAGTAGTGGAAATACACTAGTACGCATTAATGATAAGACCTAAATGTGAATGGAAAAAATGGGAAGAATCCTAATAAAGACTGCTCAAGTTCAAGGAATGATTGAACTAGTAGTTGTAATGTTTCCTGTAAGGGAGGGCCAATGAAATCCTGATAATTACAATGGTTATATATATACATAAGGGCTAATACCCTTATGAATAATTCCCTTATGGTTAATGGAATTTGGTATGGATGAATAGGATCATTAACAATTATAATTACTGCTTTAATAAAGGACTAAGGACTAAACCCTATGTATATAACCCCTCATGATCAAAGGACTTATGAAGATGCATAAGGTCAGTTTATTGGACCTATAATGGTAGAAACTTGTTGTTGGAATGAACTAATTAAGAAAAGGAAAGAAGAGTCCTTTGGATTGTTACTAATCCTCATAAAAGAGGGAAAATAACTTAAATATATGAGCACGATTATGAGCTCATGGTTGTACAAAAGGTGCATTGACATGAGTACTTGGCTATGCATGAAAATGTAAGATGAGAACATGTTGTAATGTATATGATAATGGTTTCATGTATGTAACATGCAAATATATTTAATATAACCTATCGTTGGTGGTAGTATAAGACCTGTTGTTGGCTTGTATTGGTCAATAACGACCTTATGTCAGCAAGAAATTAACAATGTGAATGAAATGTTGGTAATAACGATGCCTATTTCTTTATGAGGATAGGGATGTAATGATTAATGAAGGACTCATATATATAGAGTTTAGGAAAGGACCAGACCAAGAAGAGGAATAACATTGTTGAGGTAGCTAAAAGAAGAAAGCATGGAAAGTGTTGTTGAGAAGTAAAGAACATCGAGGACAATGTTCCTTTGAAGGGAGATGGGATTGTAACACCCCCTCTCTAAACCTTGAGTATATGTAATTAATTACAATTGGTGATTGTCGTGCAATGAAAAGTAATTATTGTAAATATTGTTCAATTGTAAATGTCAAAAATTGATTGTTGGGTGAAGTCTTAAGTACTAGCCATGATACCACTAGAGGACAGAGTGGGAAAACTTAGAAAGGGGTTCATCATGCTAAAGATGGCCCAAACCTCCTTGCTAATAATAATTGATATTCGAATTATTTTCCTCATCCCTGATTTCAAGGAAAATTAGTTAATGAGGAAGGATGGTGGTTGGACAACCAACTACCCCAAATAAATCCAAGTATGGGAGATCAGATTAGGAACAAAAAAAAATTCAAATATAGGTACAACAATGTTCCAATTATGCAACCCTAGATTGACACACATGTTTCCTTCTGACGAAAGGAAGGGGATAGGTTGAGAACCTTCCTAAGCCGTGCGTACAAGAGAAACACAGGAGGGAGAAGAGAGAATAAGAGCTCTCAATCCTAGGCCTGAGAGTCCAAAACAAAAAAAAAATTGACCTGAGCTAAGAGGGTTGTGAGCTTGATGCTAGGAGGCATTTGATAAACCTCGAGGAGGCCTGGGACAAGTAGATATAATAAAATCTTAACTAAGAGCTGTGTGAAGGAGAGTAACCTTCCCCTATCAATCTCCCTGAGAACTTGAGAGAGACTCCCTGGTGGTATCATGGCTTGGAAAGGGGGTGGCCTGCTACCAAAGTGATTGAGCATGCAGATCCTACGGTTGGGTGGAAAGGAGAACACCCACAATCATTTGGCTGGTTGCATCTTGTAAAACTAATAAGTATCTATGTGCTTTACGTACTTAATTTTAAAATTAAGGATTGATATTTGCAATGGTGTTGTATATGTGTATGACTGGTTAATGGATTAGACATCGTTCCATTGGGAACCTTTATATTTTCATGATAATGTATCATAATTTAATTGTATGTAATTGCACACTTGAATAGGAGAATTAATGTACTTTACCCTAAATGATAAGAACATTCTGTATTTTCCAAAAATAAAGAAAGTAGAAGTGTGAACGGTCTTCTTTCTTGCACAATAGGATTATCTATTGCAGTGTGTTGTCGATGAAAGGTATCCATGAGGGTAAATAACAAATGAATGATATTTCACACCTGTATATTGTTGTATGAGTGATGAGACTCAACAATCGTCGATCCTTGAGTTGGATCAAATCGCAACCATCTAAGGGCAGGCTAAATAACTGTTGAACTTTCTTTGTAAACCAATGAGAGATTGTGACCGATGGATCGATAGACAATTAATTTCCAACTTTTGATCTATCATGTAAGCTCAGGAGGGAGTTGATGTCGAGGTCACAGAGATGACACTGGTCATCACCTAATTCACTG
>JASDQU010240844.1:20809-32970 GCA_032191745.1 Picea mariana
ACGTGTAGTGTTTGATCCTGTGTGGCTTGTTGGCCAGTTTGTACAACACTCTCTCTAGGTGAGAGAGGTGGTTGAAGATTGGAAGAACATGTTCTTGGACCTGTGAGCAACTCCCTCCAGGTGAGAGAGTGCGCAGAGGAAGGAGAGAACTCCTTAAAGGAACCTTGTAGCTGCCATAGAGCCTGGAGACTTCTGGTTCCGGCCTGTTCCTGTAACCCAAGGCAAGGGAGATTAGTCGCCGAAGGAATGTCCAGGTGACAGAGAAGGTGTATACTCCTAGGGTGGAACAGGCATGTGGGGAATGAGGGTCTGTGGGCAGTGAGTGTGGGAGGTTCCTTGGAGAGAATCCCTTCCTTGTGGTTGTGGGTTGTTTTCCCTGTAACCTCAACCTAGCCTAGGATTCCTTGTCTTGGGGTGGAGTTTAGTCCCAGCTCGGGGGTGACCCACTGCTGAGCTGATGAGCAGTGTGGTCTAAGGATGGGAGGTTCGTGGAAGGCCTGCACCTGGTTGGTGGATTCTACCACTGTTATAAGATAAGTATCTGATTATGCCATAATCATATTTGCATGACTATGCTGCTTATGTTATCATGATTCCGCTGTGTATATGAATTAGTATGAAATGCTATTGATTGTTAATCTTGGCAGTAACTCATATGAATACTCTGTGTAGAATGTGTTTATTTGTTTAACTGTATGGGACTTATAATACCTGTATGAGTTAGGTACCAAGTGGTGTTAAAGTCCCCTTTTAAGAGCGATTAAGCCATGGTATCCAAAAAAGGTGCGCTACATATACGGTCTTGAATACCAGGCTTTGGGAGCTTGTTTTATCCCATAAAGTGTTTTCTTCAATTTTTACACATGATCCTTATTTTATGATAATAAGAGTCATTTTGGCTATTCAATGTATACTTATTCCTCTAAATTACCATTGAGAAAGGCTGAATTGACATCAATTTGATAGACTTTGAAGCTCTTGAAATATGCAAATGCCAAAAACATTTTGATAGCTTCTAGTCTAGCAATTAGGGAAAAGGTTTCTTCAAAATCAACACCTTCAACTTGAGTATAACCTTTACAAACCAATGTTTCTTTATTTCTCATTACTTTCCCATCTTCATTCAACTTGTTCTTAAAAACCCACTTGATTCCAATTACATTTTTATCTTTCGTCCTTGGAACAAGTTCCCATGTTTCATTCTTCTCAATTTGATTAAGCTCTTCTTCCATAGAATCAATCCATTGCTTGTCTTCGCTGGCTTCTGTAAAATTCTTAGGCTCTATTTTAGATAGCAAGGATAAGTTTTCATATTCGGGTGCAATTGCTAGTCTTATTCTAGTTTCAACTCCCATATCTTTATCACCAAGAATTAGATTTTTGAAACGATTCTTTCGGACAAATCTAGATGGCGTCTTTTGTATATTGGAAATCTATTTCTTCTTCTTCATTATCTTCTCCTTCTTCTTATTTTTCTTCTTTGCAACCTGGCTCATATGCTTGAACATTTACTTGTGTTTTCACCTTTTGGTGCCCTACTTCATCAACTTTTACATTGACACTCTCTAATATTTTTTGTAATGTTGTATTGTAACACCTGTAAGCTTTGATTTTTGATGAATAACCAAGGAACATACCATCATCAACTATGGAGTCAAATTTTCCAAAATACTCATCATCTCTCTTTACGTAGCACTTGCTTTCAAAAACTTTGAAGTATTTAACGATTGCTAGTCTACCTTTCCATAATACATAAGGTTTTTTGTTGTTGTTGACTCTATTTTTATCTCTATTCAAAATGTAAACTGTGGTGTTGACTCCTTTTCTCCAAAACCTGTCTGATAGTTTGGCTTCATTCAACATTGTTCTTGTCATATCTTGTACAATTTAATTTTTTCTTTCTACCACTCCATTCTATTGTGGAGTTCTTGCGGCTAAGAAATGACTTTTTATCCTATGAGTCTCACAAAATTATTCAAACTCATTTGAGATAAACTCAACTCCTCTGTCTGATTTGAAACACTTTCTTTCAAATTAATTTTGTTTCAACCAAGATTTGGATACTTTGAACTTCTCAAAAGATTCATATTTTTCTTTTAGGAATGTAACCCATGATATTCTAGAATAATAATCAATGATTAACATGATGAAGTAACTCTCTCCTTGTAAACTTTGTGTCCTTGTAGGTCCACAAAGATTTGTATGAATGAGTTCCAATGGCTTCGTTGTTGAGAACTCATTTGATTTAAAGCTTATTCTTGTCTGTTTTCCATGCTGACATTTCTTGTAGAAAGTGTTTGAAGGTTTAAAAATCTTTGACATGTCTCTCACTTATTCTCTAGTGCTGATTTTCACCAAATTATCAAAGTTCATATGACTCATTCTTCTATGCCATAACTAACCTTCAATTGTTTGTCCCATATAACACTTTTCTCCTCGGATCTCATTGAGGATATATAAATTACTTGATGTTATATATGCACTTGCCACTAATCTTCCTGAGGATTCCTTCCAACCTTGAGAATTAAATGTGAGATTGTGTCCTTGGTCACACATTTGACTAACACTGAGAAGATTGTGTTTCAAACCATCAATGTACAAGACATTTTATGTTTTAATCTTTCCATTATTGAGACTTAGAGTACCTTTTCCAACTATCCTTGCGGTAGCATCGCTTCCAAATGTCACACTGCCTCCGTTAACTTCATTCAAAGTGAGAAAATTGCTCTTGTCACATGTCATGTGGCTTGAGCATCCACTGTCAACATGCCATTGGTTTCCTTTGTTTTGAGCATGAAGGGAAGATTGCACATGCATAGATTCCTCTTTCTTCTGCATCTCTTGTTCATGCTTCATTTTCCAAACTCCTATGAGTTCTTTCTTTTGTTTTACAAGGGTATCCACATCCTTGTTTTGTCTAGGAGTTTCTACAAGGTCACTTCTACAAAAATGTTCTTTGTGCCCATAGTTTTTGCATTTATAGCATACAACATTGTAATCAAAAAAGGAGAAAGTGAATTATAGTTTCTGTTTGAGAATCCATAAGCATTCATGTATTTGTTCCATACATGACTATTTCGTGTGTGTGTTCTACAATCTATTTCTTTATAAGGAAAATGATTGCAACAAAAGAAATAGCCAAAGAAATAATTTTAGTACCAATTCATGTGACGTCGGCTTGGTGGGAAAGATATTTTGAATCTATCCTTGTTGTCCTTAGGAGAAATCTCAACTCTCTATGGAACATTATTTCTTTCTTCTCGTTGTATTCATCATGATGGAAATTTTGAGTGCATCAACATAGATTTTAGAATTTTTTCACTTACTTTCTTTGATGGCCCTACAAATTCCAGATCTTCTTTGGTGGTCATATGAAGCTTATCATAACCAAGACCTATCTTAATAAATGGAGACCTTGGACAATTGATGATATGATCCAAGGTTTTGGAACTCTTTTCAAACTTCAAGCTTTTGTTCAACTGAGTAGTTGAATTTTCCAAATCCTTTCTTAAGGAAACAAGTTTAGCTTCTAGCTTCTCACAATTTCCTTCCTTTTCCTTCAGCCGAATTCTCACCACTTATTCTATCCTTCTTGCCTCTTATAATTGAAATTTTAGGTTTATGATAATATTTTTTGATTCTTCAAGTCTTTGTGACATTTTGGCTTTTGAATCACAATCATCTTCTTCCTATAAATGCAGTTTCTCCTTTTGTTTCAAATTCTTTTTTCTCAACTGTTTTATTTCTCTTAACACACACATGAGTTCTTCTTCAAGATTTGCTTCTCCATTTGTTTCATTGTTTTCCTCTTCTTTTGGATCCATCATTTCTTTGTCTTCATCAATCTTTGTTTCAATTGTCATAAATATAGTTTCTTCTCTATCACTATTAGAACTGATTTCACTTCTTTCTTTAGATGAGTCATTGACCCCTTTTGAGTAGAGGCTATTCTTGTGCTTATAAGAGTTCTTATGCTTTTTATGCTTGTCCTATTTGTGGCTATTTTTTTGTTGATGATGTTTTCTCTTTACGTTACATTATTCTTCATTATCACTACTTTCGTTTTTCGCATATGGACATTTAGCAACAAAATGTCCTACTTTTCCACAATTAAATCATTTAAAGGGAAACTTACCTTTGTATTTGCCAGATATTTTTTTGAGTTTTCTCACAAAATTTGCTTCCTCTGTGTTTGATTCAAAGCTGAAACAATTGCTTGAATTGTGCTCTTTGTTTTCCATCTTATTTGAGGCTTTCAAAGTTGCTTCCCTTTTTTATGTTTTTTCATTTTCAGTCCTCATTTCATATGCAGTGAGGATCCCATGCAGTTCATCCATTGGTAATTTATCAAGATCCTTTATTTCCTCAATGGTGAAAAATTTGGCATCAAATCTTAAGGGGAGTGACCTCAACACCTTTTGCACAATCATTGGTTCTACAACTATTTTACCAAGTCCTCTAATGGTGTTGACAATTTCATCCACACGGAGGAGATAAGCTACAACATTTTCTTTGTGTTTCATCTTCCGACTCTTGAATTGTCTTCTATGAGTTTGGAGCTTAGCCTTCTTGACCTTGTCATCTACTTCATGGATGTTTTGAAGTTTATCCCAAATTTATTTCGTTGATTTTCAATGTATTACTTTGACGAATCCTGATTCTGAGAATTCACACAAGATGGTGTTCATGGATTTTGCATCATTTTCATTAACCTTTTTCCCAGCCATATATGTTGGTGGAGATGTTGGGGTTGTATAACCAGTCACGAAAAATTCCCAAATATCAAAACCAAAGGCCATTAGATATGTTCACATCTATATACTCTAGAAGAAATAGTTTGTTCCATTAAACAATAGAGCTTGTTTGTAGAGAAACCTTCCTGACCGACCATGTGTGCTCCCAAGATCTACCTTCTAGTAGTTAGACTATTTCCAAAGGAACCGAATCTAATACCAATTGTTGAGAACACACTTACACTAAGAGGGTGGGTGAATCAATATAAGGTTATCTTGAGAGGGTGGGTGAATCAGTATAAGGTTATCTTTTTATTTTTAACATTCATAAATCATAAAGAAGCAATCACACAAATGTAACAACTAGAAGACACAATATTTTACGTGGAAACCCTTTCGGGAGAAAACCACAAAAACATATTTTAATAATTTTGTAGGCACCAACCTATGGTTACAAATGTTTGTAGGAACCAACCTATTGGAGACACTAATCTCCACCATTGTTTGTAGGCACTGACCTACTGGAGACACGAATCCCCTTTGTTGTTTGTAGGCACTGACCTATTGGAGACATCGATCCCCTCTGTTGTTTGTAGGAACCGACCTACTGGAGACACTAATCCCCACAGTTTCTTTTTGTGTAGGCACTAACCTACTTACAAGTTTACAAGTTCTTCACATGCAATTCCTTCACTAGTCTTCTTGCTTCTTTTGTCTTCACAAAATCTGCTCTACGCTCATTACTTGTTCTTTCGTTGGATCTGCTTTGCACTTGTTAGTTCTAATTTCTCTCTACCTTCACTAGATATTCTTGTTTCTTCTCCGACTTATGCCTTAGATCTTATTTTGCAAGTTTTTCTTGCTAGAACGCTAGAACTATTTTCTAGAACACCAGATTTGATCTTTGCTAATATTTAATCGTCGCTCCTTGAATGTTATTCAATCTTCACTCCTCAAATGATATGTAGAAGAATATTACATTTTCACCCACACACTCATTATTTCTCACATCCCTCTTCTCCTTTTATACTTTACCATTAGTTCTACATGAAAGGTCATGTTCATTTGAAAAGACACGACTTTTATTAAATAATTAATTAATTCCCCCATTTTTATCTTTTAATATATTTTCAACATACCATGGGAAAAATACCACCTTGGGTTTTAAAACCATGTGCAAATACCACATGCACTTTTACTCCACTTTCACTTTTACCTTTTTTAACCCACTTTCATGTTTTACTACACTTTTATGTAACTTCATTTATAATCTACTTTCATGTTTTACTCCACTTTTACATAACTTCATTTCTATTACACTTTCACATAACTTCATTTCTAATCCACTTCCACGTTTGTATTTATTAAAGTCACATTTTCTTTGAATATTTATATGTGAATACTTACCTTTGACATCAATGGAAATAATTTATTCGACAAGGAGAGATGTCCAATTACATGTCAACCACAGACAACCTATGGAAGATGTTATCAACATAAATGTGGAGAAAATATCATTGAAAGACAAAAGAGATCATATTGGCCTAACAATGGTGCGATATCATAAGCCTTCAAACTTATGTATCAAGACTTTTGGGCTAGAAAGTTTTACCATTTTTATGGAGGAATCAAGCTCCATTGACAAAGGATAAAGTGCATATTTAAAGAAAGGAATGAACTATTCTCATATGCAAGTTCCATGTAAAGAAGAGAGGAGACCTATGGTGTGAAAGTCATCAATAATATTGTATGAGAAAAACTAATGCCAAAAGACACATTGGCTTGTAAACACTAAATGATAAAATTTGGGATGGAAATGTACATGGATGCAAAAAATTGTAATTTATGAATATTTTATTATAACTAGGTCCTCATCATCCTATTTGGGGTGAGGAAAAAAGTAAGTAGGTGAAAGGCCAAAAGTCAAGAAGGTAGAAGACCAAAGGTCAAGATGAATTTTGATAAATAGAGTCATTGTATTCAAGGAAAGGGATTTTGGTTGTTGGAGATTTCATGTACTATTACTGGAATTTTTAATGAGGAGAAGCCATTTTTGGCCAAACCATTTTCTAGAGAACTTTAGTTCCTATGAGTATCTGTTGTGTACAATTCTACTACTTTTTCTTAGCATTGGAGTTGTGTAAGAATGTATCTCACACTATATTATTATTATTAATGTCCATTGAGACCAAAATTGGTCTATCAAACCTCAATAAAATAAAGAGATTACTTGGACTTCTTTAAAATGTTATTTTGATGCTTGAAACACATTAAGGGAAGCTTTCCATGATCACAAAAGTTTCGATGACTTAGAAGGTTAGGAAGGTAGGTATTGTGACAAATATTTGGAAATTGGGATCTAATTTGGGTATACACATGGCATTCTAGGAGAAAGTGTTTTTCATATTTAACCCTGTTGGTGTCACAAAGGTGACAAATTATTTCTTGCCATGGTGTTTTGGGGATTGTCCAACACCCAGTTTCACTATGAAGCTCATGAGAATTAGTTTTTATTTTAGCAATATTGAGTCTCTTCTTTATGCTAGTCAAAACAGAGAGAATCTTCAAGGTTATGGTTGTTGGAACACTGAGAGGACGAGGGGGCGGGGAGGTGAATCAATATGAGCACTTTGATGACTTTTAACCACAATATATAAAATTCAACTTAATCAACAATATATCATCAATGTATCATCAATATATCATGAGCAGATAAACATAAGCAACATCACATCACATCAAATACATAGTACACCATAATTTACGTGGAAACCCAAATGGGAGAAAACCACATAATTATTTCTTATATATTGTCAGGAATACATTCATTGGAAACACCAAATTCCCAATTCTCCAGCTACAAATGGAAGGAGGATACGACCCCATATTTACAGGATCCAACCTCTCCGACACCAACCGGAAGGAGGCTACAACACCCTTTCCTTGCCCCATCCCATTGCCCTGAAATATAAATGTAGACCAACTCTCACTACCACTGTCACTGTCACTACCTCTATCACATCAACTTGTAACCTATCACTGTCACTATCTCTGTCACATTGACCTGTAACATGTCAACCTGTCATTGTATCTGACATGTCACTGTCACTGTACCATCAACCTGTTATTCCAAAGCTTGTACCATACCATGCATCAACTATGTACCAACAAATGTAGTATAACATGTATCAATCATGTACCAACAAATGTAGTATAACATGCATCAATCATGTGCCAAAGGATATGCCAAATGTACATACCATAACATCAAGATGAGTAGTTAATCATGTACCATATACTAGAACATCAATCACATATACAACTAGTACCATATACCATAGCATCAATCATGTATAGACCTGCACCATATCATCAATGAAGTGCCTCAAAGAGACAAAGCATGTTCCTTGTGCATATTCCACCATACATAAAATGTATACCTCAACCATACATCCACATCTCAAAGATGAGCCATAATAGTCATGTCATAACCAGATAGAAAAATATTCTTCAATCAACCATGTAGCCAAGATGTACCTCAATCATGTTGGATTACTGAAAGGGGGGATGAATCAATAATGAGCAATTTATACCACTTATTAATCAATTTTAACCACAATGTATATTCCCTTAACTTATTCGACAATGTTCATCACTTCATAATTAATATGTTATTACACCATATAACATTAACATTCATCAGTGCATAATAAACAATAATAGACACATCCACACAATACACCAGTATTTTACATGGAAACCCAATGTGGGAGAAAACCACATAATTCTTTTTTATATGTATTTACGAATTACATTCAAGGAAGCACTAACTTCCAATTCTCCATCTCCAACAGGAAGGAGGCTCCAACCCCCTAGTTTCTCAGGCTACAACCTAAGGGAAGATCCAACTCCCCAATTCTCTAGCTACAACCAGAAGGAGGCTACAACCCCTTATGTTCTTTGGCTACAAGCAGAAGGTGGCTACAACCACCTATCTTTTAGGCTCCAACTTGAAGGAAGCTCCAAGTCCCTAATTCTCCGACACCAACTGGAAGGAGGCTACATATTTTAGAATATTTAGACACTTAGGAGCTAGTTAAGATCTATTTGGTCTAATGTGTCATTAGGTAAAATTGTGTTCCTTTAGTATGCATTTGTAATTAGGAAATTCGACGGTCACAATATGTTCCCAACATAGAGTAATCTGACGATTCATATTCTCCTTGATATTAACAACCATTGATTTGTGTCTTAACCCCTGATTGGTCCATGATCTCTATTTAAATAGAATGGAGGGTCATTTTCTGATTACTGATTGTGAGAAACCCTCTTGTAAAATCTCTCTGTAATCTTTTTCTTTTTCATTAATAAACTGCTCCAAGTGCTCGTGTTGGTTGGGGTCATGGATGTTTCCCCATAGGGGTTTTACCACGTGAAAACATCGATGTGTTTATATTTGATCTGGTTGTGTTAGTGGTTACTAAAGGTGTTCGTCCTTTGTTGGAATACATGTGTTGTCGAGCATGGTATCAAAGCATATTTGCAGACCCGCTCCTGTTGTAGATTGAGATCATGAAGCCGAGTTGTCTCATCTCTGTTTTCTGCCATTTCCGCACATTTATGGGATGACATGATTGCTCCATTGTGTCTAGAGCACTCGTTTCATTCAGGAATGTTTTTTCGTTTCACTCAAAAAGGTTGTTGTTTTCCCAAGATACTGCCATTTCAGCTAGATCCGAAGGTATAAAACCTGAATACACCCTTTTTAAATTTTTTGCAGAGTATTATTTCTGTTTTATATTGTTTGTTTTTGGGTTGCTACTCTTTTAGATATGGGTATGCTCTTTTCCCCACGCCCTGTGCAATTTCAGCAAATCAGAAATAGATTGGAAAAGGTGCATTTTTCGGGTAAGTTAATCGATATCTAACCCTTGTTGTCATCGAGAAGCGGAAAAAATTTCTTGTGTGAAAAGAGTTTTTTTTTAGCACGCTCTTCAAGGCCATATTCAACAAAAACAACAAAAAACCTCTTGCTAAACAATAATTTATGTTTTGTTAACCCACTTGGTTAAAAGTTGCCTTATTAAGTAAGAGGTCTTGAGTTCAAGTCTCTCTTTTTGTTACTTTTTTTTGAAAAAGTTCACGCTCCATTGTAAAGTGTATTTCACTTCAAGTATAAAAGTGAATCACTATAAGTAGTTTTAATATTTTATTTTAGAGTTATTTATTTTGCATGCAACTTTTCTTTTATAAAGTAAATTCATTGTAAAAGTGATCCCCACTTCCTTTTATAAAAGTGGGTCACTTCATAAAGCAACTTACACCACAACGTGGTCCTTTGCTTAACGTTTATGTTTTTTTTTAAAGGGCATAACTTTCACATCCGAAGTCCATTTTCAATGCCGTTTTTTTTTAAACCGCCTAATTTTTCGAGATATTTCCATCCAGATCATCAAGTTAAGTTTTTAAATCCATATTATCTACATATTTAATATGGCTTCTTCAAGTAATATTTTTCTTACCAACACCAACTACTTCCAATGGAAATCTCATATGGAGGATTTATTAAGAAGTAAATGCTTGTGCCATATTACCTTGGGAAAGGAAACATAACCCATTGATGCTTATAATAAAGTCAAATGGGATAATATGAATGACGAAACGCGTGGACTAATCGAAATATCCATCGCCTCATTTAAGGCTCCACCTTAAAGAAATTGATAACCCTGATGAAGCGTGGGAAAATATTGAATACGTGTTTTGTAAAGACAATATTATTCAAGCACAACAGTTAGAAAATCAAGTACTAACTTTAATTCCAAGTGATTTTTCTTGCATTGAAGACTATCTATCTAAGTTTAAAACACTCAGAATTTTATGTGAAGAATGTAAGATAAAGATGGATGAAGAGCGTTGCATCTATCTTATTCTTTCTAAGATAGGTAGTGCATATTCTGTGTTTGTATCTAATTTTTATGCCATGAGAGAGACTCTAGGGAAAGCTTATAAAAAAACCACTCTTGAGTCCTTTTGTGATGCTTTGCTTAGAGAGCAAGATAAGCTTGTACAACTTGAAGTGATCAACACTGCAGGTACCTCCAACAAAGCCTTAGTCGTCCATTAGAAGGATAAACCCAAGAATCCCAAGAAGCAACATCCTCACAAAAACAACAAGCAACATAAGGGTCCCAAACCCACTCAGACAACTTCCGCTCCTAATGGTGACAAAGGAGCAAAATATAAAAATAAGAAGACTGACAAACATTGCAACTTTTGTGATAAATATGGTCATGATGAGTCCAAATGTTTCAAGAAGATGACAACTTTAGAAACAACGATGAATAAGCACAACATCAATATTGATTCTACTTCTTCTTCTTATTCTCATGGACATGCACTTTCTGCTTCTGGTTCCTCCTTCAATACAACTTCTACTTCTTCTTCTGATGAGTGGCTTATTGATTTTGGAGCATCTTATCATATGGCTAAGGATAACAACATTTTTTTTCTCTAAATGAATGTAACACCAAGAAAATATTTGTTGGTGATGATAGATCTCTTAGTGTTGTAGGATTTGGAACAATTCAAGTAGAAAATGGTCATTTCAATGATGTATTATGTGTTCCGAGTCTTTCTTGTAACCTTCTATCAGTATATCAAATCACTCATTCAGGGGAAGGTAAAACCGTAGAGTTTTCACCTGACCAAGTTGTAATCAAGGATCTAAAAGATCCTAAACATGTTATTGCAATTTGTTGATGATATTACCAGGTTGTACAAGTTTGACAACTTTGGGTCATCATCTTTTTCATCAGTTTTTGTTTCTCACAGTGATGACTTGAGCAAACTTTGGCATGAACAACAACAACTATGTAATCAAAAAATGGTGAATGGTCTTCCTCTTTTTTCATGCAGAGATGGTGTTTATGCTGGTTGTGTTCTCGGCAAACATCATCAGGACAGTTTTGACAAACGTGCCTCTTAGCATGCTGTAGGGTTTCAAAATAGTCCCTATTCTCACTCCATTAATTCACTAAAACCTTCACAATTACATCCATTTCACCTTCATATCACCTTCATATCACCTCCACATCATTACATTTACCTCATCATTGGGTTATAACTATGCTTTTCCAAAGTTTATCAATTCTTAACATTTTTAAGTGGATTTGTGGTTAAACTTTAGAAAATAATATTCTTATACTTATACCTAACAATTAGAATGAGTTTGTTAACATATGTAGGTACAAAATAAGCTTCCAAGACACCTTTATGTGGCCTTGAATGATCAAATTCGAATTTGATAAGATAAGAGATCATGATCTCATGGAGAAGATCAAGGACAAAAGAGGGTTATGTGTCTAGATGGTTGAGAGATGTATGGAACTAAAGAGATATTAGTGGATGATCATTATGAGTTTGTTACTC
>JASDQU010240844.1:36754-46797 GCA_032191745.1 Picea mariana
TAATTATTTTCTTAATGCAACAACTTTATCCATGATTAACTCCTAGTTACCATCAATTTGACTAGTCAACTTATTCTAGGAGTTTCTAGAGTAATTTGACTTCTTTGACCTTCTAGAGGCTTCTAGATAACTCATGAGGGCTCTCCAACTTCACATGGCCATAAATTTCTATCCGTGAGGAGTTATGTGACGTTCCACATATCACCAGAAACGACATGATATGTACTATCCATCTAGAATAGTCTTACCTACAGATAAATTTATATTCATACCTTTATACCTCAACCAAATTTGGGTTCCTTACCCATACCTCTGGAGCTACCAGACATAATCAAGGGTTGGCATCAATCTCTAAGGGTTGAAATCAATCTACAATATCACTCTCCAAGGGTTGACATCAATGAAAACCAACAATCCAAACCAACTTTCCATCAATTTAAACCAATTTTCTGACAATTTCCCCCTTTGGAATTGATGGCAACACCAACATTGATGGAAACACTTAGTCAATGCTCGCGCTCATAATCCTCATCAATGTTTATATATCTCTCCCTTTGACATCAATGGAAAAGGTTATCTGTCATTGGGGTTTCTCCCCCTTGACTGAACTCCTCTTAGGGATTCTCCCCCTATCTGCACTATCCTTTGGGCTTCTCCCCTTATCTAGATTCATTTCATCTTTCTCTATGTTTCTAAGCCTCTGATTACTGTCTCTCCCTACATTTGAATATTCTCTCCCTCTTTGGCAAAAGGTATCACTCTGATGCAATACTAAAGTCATGATGCTCTGTTCCCCCTATAACCATCGCTCCCCCTGGAATCATTCCTTTGTGCTCTCTCCAAAACTCTAAATCTCTCTCCATGCATCTAAATCTCTTTCGTTGACTTCTCTGCAATATGTCATGTAGAAAAATATGAGTCTTCTTGTACCTACTTCCTTTTGGAGTTATTTTCCATTGGTGCTTCCTTGTGTAATCAACTGACATATATGAAAATTATTCAAGAATAAGTATTCAAATATTCATGTGTCATTATCATCCATTATGATAATGTTCATTTATCTCTGAACCAATCTATGAACCAGTCTTTGAATCCATTCTCTCATCCACTTTCATATATCTTTCCAAACCTGCTAAGTGTTCTTACAAATCCATCTTTGTCCATATTGTCCATGACTCTGCTACTCAAATGTCCACAATGTTGACCCATCTGTCATTGTACTATCATGAAGTCTTCACTGCTGCAACTTATCAATATGTCATATTGTATTTTTGCTAACTGACTGCTCTGAATCTATCTACTCGAACTCTACAAGTTGTTCGAAGGATGGTTCTCTAAACTTTTTCAGCTACTTTATAGGCTCTCCCTGTCTAATTTTCATATTACATGGGAGTCTCCAAGACAGTTAGCTCATAAAAATATCTTTCTGATGCAAACATCATACTTGTTGGTAGACTCAACATTTCTCTGAACTTTGGATTCTTTCTTTATATCTGTGGATTCATCTTGTACTACAATTCATGAAAGTACAATTTCTCGAACCTATTCTTTATTCATTTGATCTTCTTTTATTTCTCGTACTACTGCAAATCCTGCGATCTATGGGACCTTCTCTTTCTTTACCTACTCTTTATTATGATCTTTCTCTGTTGTGTATTCTGAAAATATGGTTCTTGAAACATGTTCTTCTTTTGTTTGATGTCCTCGTTCTTTTGCAAGTCTTGTAATTTTGGAGTTTGTTCTTCTCTATTCACTTGCTTTTCTTCTTGTTCTTTTCTTTTCCAAATATTGATGTATCTAATATTTATTTCCTTATTCATGGATGGAACTATCATGCTTCTACAATTTCATGCTATATGACCATAGTTGTGGAATTTGTAGCATTAAATATTATGTGGGGCCACATAAACATTTATTGCTTGTACATTTCTTTCATAAACCCTCCAATTTGCAACCTTATGTCCAAAGTTAGTACAATAAAAACAATGACCATAAAATAAATTTACATACCTGGGAGTGAATTATCTTCTTTGTGGTGTACTCCTTCTGAATTCCTTCCTTGATTGATCATGATCATGATTGAGGCTTCTTTGTGGCTTGCACTCTTCCTTCTTCATAGAACTTTTAATGACTTATGCATAACTTTTGCTCTTTTCTTCATTCTTCTTTTCTGGCAACCTAGAATGATTATATTCATTCTCTACTACTGATGTGGATGTTTATGTCTCTTCAATGTTCTTGTTGATCTTGACGACTTTGACTCTTAGTGTGATAACTTGTTCTTCAATCTTCTCAACCTTTTCTTCTTTCTTCATTATCCGAGACTTAATGACTTCTTTTTTTCTCTTTACTTCTTCAAGTTGGATTTTCAATGTAATTATTTCTTCTTCAAGTCTTCTCTCTTCTTAACCAAACTCTTCATCAAGTTGGTTTAAGTCATTGGTTCTTTCCTTGAGATGATTTGTCAATATCTTTTCTCTCTTTTCTTCTTTTTTCTTTTGTGTTGCTATGTTGACTTCTAAACATTGTTTTTGATATTCGACAATTTCTTCAATTCTTCTGGCCTCTTCTAGCTGAGCTCTTAAATTATTGATGACCTATTGAGTTTCTTCGGAACCTTGAACACTTTTCTTTTGCTTCATCAATTATTTCTTAAGTGACTTGTTTTCTTCTCTTTCTTTCTTTAGTTCATCTAAAGCATTGATCAATTATGCTTCATAATTGTCTTCTATTTCAATTATTTTTTTTGTCTTAATACCTTCAGGGCATTCAATTTCAAGATGTCCACATTTTTCACAATTAAAGTTAAACAACTTACTTATGTTGATTACGTACTCTTCTTATTCTGAATTTGTCTGACATGATGAACATATTTCCTCTTGGTCTGTACCTACATCTTCTTTGACATTCTCTAACTCTGTGATGGGTGAAGAATATATATTATGTAACTTATCCCAAAGTTCTTTAGCTGATGAACATTTACCAACCTTTTCTCTTACTAGATCAGGTAATCCTTCCTAGATGAAATCCATTGCTATTTTTTTATTCTTCTTCAATTCCTTCTTAGCTATAGTCTTTGCTTTCTTTGTAGCATTGTATCCTATCACAACTGAATACCAAATATCATATCCTTGTGCCTCTAAAAGGGTTCTCGTCCTTATGCTCCACATCTCATACTTTAGACCATTCTGACCATTAAACAGTGGTACTCCATTCTCAATATATTCCATGATATCATTCCAGTGGTTAAATTGTCTCTTAAAGGAACCTCGCTCTAATACCAATTGTTGGTTCACTGAGAGGAGGGTGAATCAGTAATGAGAAATTTATACCACGTATTAATAATTTGTAACTGCAATGTATATTATTTTAACTTATTCAACAATGTTCATCAGTTCATCATTAATATGTTATTGCATCATATAACATTAATATCCATTAGTGCATAATAAACAATAATAGACACATCCACACAATGCATAGTACACCAGTATTTTATGTGGAACCCCAATGCGGGAGAAAACCACATAATCTTTTTCTTATATGTATTTAAGAATTATATTCAAGGAAGCAACAACTTCCAATTCTCCAGCTCCAACTGGAAGGAGGCTCCAACCCCCTAGTTTCTCAGGCTACAACCTGAGGGAACCTCCAACTCCCCAATTCTTTCGCTAAAACCAGAAGGAGGCTACAACTCCCTATGTTCTCCGGCTACAATTGGAAGGTGGCTACAACCACCTAGTTCTCAAGCTCCAACTTGAAGGAACCTCCAATTCTCTGATTCTCCAACACCAACCGGAAGGAGGCTACAACCCCCTTTCTTTGCCTCGTCCAACCGCCCTGAAGTATAAATGTTAAATGTAGACAACCTGTCACTGAATTAAACACTGCCACTATCAACCTGTCACTGTCAACCTGTAACAATGTGTACCAATCAACCTGTAACAACATGCAACAATATGTACCAACACAAGTGCATCAACTATGCACAACACAATCTGTCACATCAACCTATCTCATCAATCTCATCAACCCATCATCTATTCACCAAGATCAATCACCGAGACAAATCTCAACCATATGCACAATATCACCAAGATGTGCATCAACCAAGACTACTTACAAACATCAACAAAATGTATCACAATCAAGATGTGCTTCTAAAAGTATACTAAGTCATATATGCCACATCATCCATAAGCCATGTGCCAACAATACTACTAGCAAGTGCCTCTAACAATGTACCAATCACACATCAACTATAGATCAAACTATGATTCATCAAGATGTACCAACATCATCATACCATACACCTCACGTATGTACCACTCATCAACTATTTGTCCCAACATGTATCTCAATCATATACCAAATACATATACCAATAGACCCATCAAAATTTCTCTAGCAATACATCACACTATCCATAACCAAATATCATAAACCCTTACATCAGATCATGTGCCAAAACCTCATTGTTATGTAGCCTCAAGTGTGTACCAATCATATATCAAGACCACTAACAAAAGCCTCTCACAATGTACCATAAGATATACCAATAAGACTCATACATGCACCAACAATATACGTCAATATATCTACCTCAAAACCATCCTACAACAAGCCCTAAACTTCCAAGAGGGAATCTAACAGATTTACAAGGCAAATCCTCAACCAGATAAATAGATTCAACACCACAGATATGAAAAACATACATTTTCTTCTTGTAGTTGTGGATCTATTACAGATCTATTTCAATATTCATGATTTTGTTTCCACGATTCTGTTGTCACAGTTCTTCTGCCGCGACTCTATTGCCGCGATTTTGTTGCCATGATTCTGGAGCCTCTATTTTTATATCGTGATTTTGTTTCCACGAATTTGTTGCCACAAATTTGATCTATCAATAATACCTACCAAATAACCTTTCACAAATGGATATTCAATTATATTTAAAAAATAGGTGCAAATAAGAAACCCTTGCTCTCTTATTTATACTCTCCAAGCAGCTTCCTCAAGGGGTTATCTTCTAACTCACTTTACCTAACTTCCTTCTTTAAGGCTAACCCACTTCTAACCACTTGTCCATTTACAACCACTTTATCCACAGACAGTAAGTTATCCACTTCTAGTTGCAACTAACTTTATTATTTAATCAATTTCTTTTGAAACCACTTTGACTTATCCATAAATAGTAAACTCACCACTTCTTGTTGTAATCACTTTATTATTTAAATAATTTATCTTTGCAACTACTTTACCATAGTTAAAAAACTCACAACTTTAATTATTTTCTTAAAGAAACAACTTTACCCATGATTAACTCCTAGTTACCATCAATTTGACTAGTCAACTTCTTCTAGGAGTTTCTAGAGTAATTTGACTTTTTTGACCTTCTAGGGGATTCTAGATAACTCATGAGAGCTCTCCAATTTCACATGTCCATAACTCTCTAACTGTGAGGAGTTATGTGACATTCCACATATCAACAGAAACAACATGACATGCACTATCCATATAGAATAGTCTTACCTGAAAATACATTGATCTTCATACCTTTATACCTAGACCAAACGTGGACTCCTTACCCATACCTCTAGAGCTACCAAACATACTCAAGGGTTGACATCAATCTCTAAGGGTTGACATAAATCTACAATATTACTCTCCAATGGTTGACATCAATCTCTAAGGGTTGACATAAATCTACAATATTACTCTCCAATGGTTGACATCAATGAAAATCAACAATCCAAACCAACTTTCCATCATTCTAAACCAATTGTTTGACAAAACCATGTGCCAAACTAAACATACCTCAAGCATGTATCATACCATAACCAAGTATATTTTTCACAACAAGTACATAAGCATACCTATACCTATGTAGTTGACCTGATACACAGTAGTGCTGACCTGTAAGATCTCCTTTGACCCCAGGGACCTGGTACAAGCATTACCCCCAAATTTGTCTTGTCCTCGTGAGACTAAGACATGATGTCATGCGGTGCCTCACGTGACAGGGACTATGCAAGCCGCGGGGATGCCTCGTGTAAAACTAGTAGTCTTACCCGCGAGAGTCAATTAAACTAGGGTTCTCTCAGGAATTTTCCTTCTCACTTGTCGCTACCTTATATTTCACCTTTGCAAACTTGTTAATAGATCACTAGTTCACTAGAATATATTCAATAGAATAAGTGAGTGAATGTACTTGTGAATGAATCCTTGAGGTGTATTTATATGTTTTCTTAGAAACCTCTCTCATTAATATTAGGGACTTCTAGACTTGTTTGTTAGAACCACTTTACCCTTTCAGTAAATACTTTTCACTAACTAGGGGCTTCTTGACCATTCTTCGGGGCTTCTAACTTCACAAGACCATAACTCTTCAACCGTGAGGAACCACATGGCGTACCACATATCACTGGAAAAGACATGACAAGGAATATCCATCCATGAGTGAGTTATCTACATTTACACCATCCTTCATGACCTTTTTCCACGATCAACAATGGGTTCATAACCATGCCTTGGGGGCTACCAGACTTCTACAAGGGTTGACATCAATGACAACCAATCTTTCAAAAATATCTCCCTTTGGCATTGATGGAAACAATGATGGCATGGTAACACACATGCTCCTGCTCATGTTTCCCCTGTGATCATTGCTCCCCCTATGACCATCACTCCCCTTGTCTCTATGCATGTGTTCTTTCTCTCTGTTTCCATGCATATGTTCTTTCTCTCTCCCCCTTTGACATTAATTGAAAAGGGTAATTCTCTATGGGGTTTCTCCCCCTATATACAAGCCTATAATTTATCTTCATGGTGCTTTCTCATGTAAATATATTATGTATATGAAAATAATTCAAAATATTATTTACTTATAATCTTGATCTCTTATGTTTATCTTCTCTTGTCTTACAGTGCCTGATTTCATGTGGATCATTGTGGGGCAGAAACTATTCCAAGGTTATGTCGAAGATACTAAGATGTATCTCTCAGAAGAGGTTTGGTGAAGATATCTACAATCTGTTCTTTTGTCCCAATGTACTCTAGCTTGATGTTATTCTTCTCTTGTGACTTCCATTGAAAGTATAACTTCTCTGAACAATGCTTCTCTGACTTCATGCACTTGACTCTTACTCTTAAGAGATTTCTCTTTCTCTCCCTTTGTTATCATGGGAAAAAGAGTAACTCCCCCTGTCGATATGTCTCCCCCTATTTGTATGCTACTGATCTTTCTTTTTGGATCTCTTGATTATTTCTCTTCCCTTGACTTCTCTGCAAGATTTCATGTAGATCAATGTAGGACTTTCATGTATATGTTTCATTTCTTCTCTTCCAGTGATGCAAATTTTTCCATTAGTGCTTTCTCTTGTAACTATATGACATATAAAAAACATTCAAAATTTATTGACTTCAAATATTCATGGTTTGTTATGTTCACTATTTAGACATCAATTACCATATTGTTCAACAATGTCCCTCTGATGATATAGCTTCTGCTGAAGGTTTCTCTTTCCCTGTTCTACTATTTCTTTCATTGCTTGTCTTCTTGTGACCAATTGATTCCACTTGTCCATGATTCCACTGATTTCAATTGTAAATATGCTCTATCATATATATGTCTAAACCTGCCAACAATCTCATAAATTCATCTCTTTCCATATGTCATAAGTTGTCCATAACTCTTCTACTCAACTGTCCATAATGGTGAACCATCTATCACCATACTATCACTAAGAATGTACAACTGCAACTGATCATCACATATTACTGTCTCTTCAACTTGAATCAAATGTTTCCACTGGTTTTCTCTATATTCAAATCAAACTTTGCATGTCTGGAACAAACTGTACTGAAGATATCCCTACCTGAATACATACGTGGAGTACAATCATAAACTTTTTCATGTGTAACTGCTAACTAATACTTGCGTGGGAACACTACTTCTCAATTGATCAATCTATCTCTCTATACTTATGTTATCTGACTACTTTGAATCTGACTTTGCAAATACTTCAAATTTCTCGAAGGATGGTTCTTTGATCTGTAATAGCTACTGCTTAGACTCCCCCTGTTCAATATTCATATTTACTGGGAGTCTCCAAGCCAAATGGCTCAGAACAATAGAGGAATCTACCCTAATGCAGATAAATCTTCTTCTTCATCTGTAGACTCATCATCTCTTTTAACTCTGACTTCTTCCTCTTTCCCTGTGGATTCATTATGATGTTGCACTACAATTCCTGAAAGTACAATTTCTTGGACATGTTCTTTATTCACCTTCTCTTCTTTTCTTTCTTGCACTACTGTAAATCCTACGATTTGTGGGACCTGGTCTTCATTCACATGTTCTTCTTGTTTTTCATTTCTTCTCCAAACCTTCTTGTATATGACATCTTCCTTTTTCCTGTAGATTTGTCTTCATCTCCTACTATTTCCAATCCTGGGAGTATGACTTATGGGTGTCCTTCATTCATCTTCTCTTCTTTTACCTGTTCTTGTTTTCTTTTCCAAAATTTCTTATATATTATATCAATGTTATCTTTCATATAAGTATACATCATGCTTCTACAATCACAAGCTATGTGACCATAATTGTGGCATTTGTAACACTCAATGTTGTGGGGAGCTACATAGGTATTTCTTGTATGAACATTTCATCCATTTACTATGCAATCTACATCCTTATGTCCAAAGTTAGTATAAATAAAAAAATGACCATAAAATAAATTTGCATAGGTCCTGGGAGTGAATGATATTCTTTGCAGTGTAGTCCTTCTAAATTCCTGCCTTGGTTGATCATGATCTTCTCTTCTGTTGATCCATTTATTCTAATTGAAGCTTCTTTGTTTCTTGAATGTGGAAAATTGTCTTGAAGATGTATCTCTATTATACTCATTTTTCTTCAATTATTGTTGACCATCATTCCTTTCTTTGAGTATGTTTTGCATAACCCTTACCCTTGTCTTCATTCTTCCTTTCTCGCAACCTAGAGTGCTTCTCTTAAAATTTCTTTACTGATGATGTGGATGTTTCTCTCAATTCAACATTCTGGCCGAGATTAACGATTTTAACTCTTAATGTGACAACTTCTTATTCAAGCTTCTCAACCTCTTCTTCTTTCTTCATCATGTGAATCTTCATGACTTCTTACGTTCTCTTTGCTTATTCAAGTTGGATTTTCAAGGAGATGATTTCTTCTTCAAGAATTTTTTCTTGTTGAATGAATTATGCTTCAAGCTGGTTTAATTCCTCAAATATTTCCTTGAGATGATCTATCAAAATCTTCTCTCTCCTCTACTTCCTTTCTTTGTGCTACTATTTCAACTTCCAAACATTGTTTTTCTTCCATCTAACTTTTGTATGTTTCTTCAATCATTCTGGCTTCTTCTAGCTGATCTTTTAGATTCACAATGACCTGTTGGGATTCTTCGAAAATTTCTTGAGAATTCTTCTTGATTGATTGTTCCTCAAGAGACTTGTTTTTTTTCCTTTCTTTCATCAATTCTTCTAAAGCATTGATTAATTTTGCTTAAAGATCTACTATGCCTTCTTCACAATCTTCTTCTTTTGAATTTGTTTGACATGATGAGCATATTTCTTGTTATTATATTTTTGTATCTTCTTTAGCATTATCTAGCTTTGTGATGGGAGACTCTTCATAGTAGATATTATGTAGCTTATCTCAAAGTTCTTTAGTTGATGAACGTTTTCCAACTTGTCTTTTATTGAATCACATAATCCTTCCCAAATGAAATCCATTACTATTTTGTTGTTTCTTTCAATTCCTTCTTCGTTGTAGTCTTCAGTTTCTTTGTAGCGGTGTATCTTGTAACAATTAATTGTCAAACATCATATCCATGTTCCTATAAAAATGTTTTCATCACTATACTCCACATTTCAAATCTCTAACCATTATGACCATAGAACTGTAGTATTCCAATCTTATACAAAATTTTTCTCTCCATGATCTTCATTCCAATGGTTAAATTGTTTTCTGAAGAAACCTACTATGATACCAATTGTTGGAATAC